>VDFB02129172.1:0-89188 GCA_007258455.2 Sequoia sempervirens
TAAAGCGTAAACTTTGAAGGCCAAACACCATACAAGGTATGTGTAAATTTGGATATTTCAAGCATAGAAGCAAATATCTTTCTTGGGAATATATTGGCAAACCAAAAGATACATACATTTTCAATTTATTGGGATATTATCAGGAAAAGACCGGGAACCCAAATATTTCAATGAAAAGAGAGGAATACCTGGTTTTTTACATTTAAAGCCATCCTAATTGCACATAGAGTGAGAGAGTGAAAGTAAATGAGAATGTAGACCATAAATAGTGAAATATTGGTTTTCCTCAGGAATTTTGAGGCTGCTGATTATAGTGCACATTGCATGGTGCATCACTACAGAGTTTGACTTCAAAGTTTGAACCCTCAAAATCAGTTACTCG
Organism: Sequoia sempervirens; assembly: GCA_007258455.2. NCBI lineage: Eukaryota > Viridiplantae > Streptophyta > Pinopsida > Cupressales > Cupressaceae > Sequoia > Sequoia sempervirens. Next base: position 383 of record VDFB02129172.1, read on the forward strand.
CTACAAACTACAAATGTCAAGCTACAATATGACACTAACCACAAAAGTAACACAAAGCAGGCAGAGCCAATAATTAGCTGCTATGATGTATGATCAACCATGGGTTTTTAACTTTTTTGTTCTTGATATTTTTGCCATTTGTTATAGACAATGAAGTGATGCTAGATTATCAAGCTTTTTTATATGAACAAGGTAAATAGATTAGATTATTTTATTCTAGTTGGATGTGATCATATGCTATATAAACCAAATTGCTTACAATCACTTATTTCAATCATGCACTGAGTTATACCACTATTCACTGCTAAATAATACAATATGATGGCCTTCATCCTACTATTCTGATGTAAAGACAGTACAAAAGGATCTGCTGATGTTTTCATAATCTTCATGCTAAGGTTCAATGTTGTAAATTGGTAGATAGGAGAAATAGCACAGTACCATGTTTCTCATGAAGACCAAACACGCCACTATCTCCATATCCTTAAGCATTGCTAACAACAGAGATTGGGTTTCTATAGTGCTAAGTACATTGTATTCCTATATTACTATCATCAGAACACCTTTCCCAAGAGATGTGCAGGGGTTTATAGCTCACACATTCTTACTTCCACTGAGAACATCAGAATCTGCACTCAAAAGTTAAGGAAATCAAAGGAACTATGGTCACATGCCCTCCCAGACAGATATATCTTCCTACTGCCAATCATGAAGTAACAAAGCAATGAATAAACAGAAGCGCCCTTAATAATAATATCACCATAACACAAAATGCAAAGTTTACATAGAGCATGGAACAATCTCATAAAGGAATACAATGTAGTTCCTGATGTTGAAGCTCTAGCATTGTCCTCATGCCTAACTTGATTTAGTTTCCCTTCATCAAATAGCTTTGCCATCCTAAAGATCAAAAACATTCAGCATGGGAAACCTTAAAAAATAGTGTTTTTGTTGAAGAAGAAATCATAGTAGAATAAATATTAAAGTTGAAACGAGCAAAAAAGTTGCAGTTTACAGTAAGCCTTTAGAGGAAAAATTGGAAAATATTAGAAAGATATCAAGATTCCATGATCCATCATGATTATTTGAATAAGATTTTTGGATTCGATTGTGTAGTTTTTGTCATCAACGTTTCGAATCACACTACGTGATCCATCATTAGGATGAAAGAGAGCTGAAGGAGAAAATGAATTGTTGCAGACCAAGATCAGTTAAAAAGATAGAGATAGAGGAGAGGAGGAAGGAGGCATGCGGTTCAAGGACAAAGGATGACTAGGACAAAGAAAAGAGAACACAAGAAGAAAAGAAAAGACAATGAGAAAAAAGAAGAAAAAGGTTCAAAGAGCCAAAGGAAACCAAAGATAAGAAAAAATAAACAATTGGAGACAACTAAAAAGTCAAAGAATAAAAGTAAGATGCAAATAACAAAAAGGTAAATCATTAAATAAGATTATATTAATGGAATTAATCTTATAATTCTTTTAATAAGATTAGACAATAGTGCTAAAAGATTGATGAAGATACAACATTATAAGAATAAAAATTCCAAAAAATTAATGTTATAAGATTAATGCAAGGAAACACGGGGACGCGTACCCTACCCTTTTGCCCCTCGTACCTATACCGGGGGCGTTTTGGGGATGGGGGATGCCTTGGGGACGTTTTTCAGGCGTCCCCAAAAAGTTTCATTTTTTTTAGAAACGTCCCCGATTTGTGAGGACGTCTCGGGGACAACAAGGGGACGACCCACTGTCCCTTGGACAGTTAGAGGACGCCCAGGCGTCCCCTAAACATCCCGGGGACAGCCAGCCATTCCCTTTTTTCCAGCAAGATTTTACATAAAAAAAAAAACTCTAAAATAAAAAATGCTTATTTTTTTATTGTTTCTAAGTGGACCCCACACCCTCCCAAGCCTAAAATGAAACATAAAACTTGCTTTCAAAGCCATTTGAGTTAATTTTTAAATTCCAAAAAAAAATTGCAGCTAAGAGGCAAGTGAGCTAGAGAAAAATTGGTAGTGATTCATAATTTGAGTCTGATTTTGATGCAATGTTGGCAAATGTCAAGTAGAGGCAGCTATCATACTTTCTATTACTATGGTTTGGACATTTGTGACTTTGCCATTTTGACATTTGTAGTGCAAACTTGTAGCCTTTGGGCATTTTATTTTTAAAATTTTATATCATATGCACATTAATTGTTTGACATGAATAATGGAAGCAATTAAGTAGTTTTATTAATTTGTTCAAACTCTATAATGTATATGTCAATATGATTGGTGATTACATTTGCACCTTTATCAATGTTCATTGTTATGATTATCATTATTCATATGAATATCTGAAATTTCCCTATATATATATATATATATAGTCGTCCCCCCGTCCACAAAAATCTTTTGAAAAAATGCCGTCCCTAAAACACGTCCCGCCGTCCTGCCGTTCCGCCATATCGGAAACTTGGTGGAACATAGGATTAATGATATGAGATCAATGTTAAAGAATTAGTGAAAAAGATTAGAACATCCTTCTTTATACTAAGATTAATGTTAATGGAAAAAAGAATTAAGGGATTGGATCTAAAAAAAATTAATCTTAAAATTCTTTTTAATAAGATTAATCAATAATGTTATAAGATTAATGATGATAGATTAAGAGATATTAGATAAATGCTAAACATTATAAGATTAAAGAAAGAATAAAAGGAAAATGAAAAAAGATTAAAACCTCAATTTAAGAATAACATTAATCTCAACATCGTTAATCTTATAACATTAATGATGTTAAATTAATGTTATAGATCTTAATCTAATCTACAAAAGAAGATTGATCGTGTTTAAGATTAACGCTAACATTAGAAGATTGATCTTAATCTTAATGTTAAGATTAGAGTTATTCTAGGTCTTATAGATCAAGTTTAAGGATTAAAGAATGTAACAATAAGATTAAATATTAATCAAATTAATTCTTAGAAAGATTAATTATAATTCTTTGTTATTACTTATACGAAGAAAATAATTAAAAAAGGAAATAATAAGAGGAAAAAATTATAAATTCTTACAGAGCATTAATAAGATTAATCTTATAATCTTATCAATTCCTTATAAGAATTAAACCAAATAATCTTATTAATTATTAGAGCTAGTTTAAGGATTAAAGATTGTAACAAAAAGATAAAAAAATGATCTTTATTAATTCTTAGAAAGAATAATTATGATTCTTTGTTATTACTTACACCAAGAAATTAATTAAAAAGAATTAAAAAGAGGAAATAATTAAAAATTCTTACAAAGAATTGATAAGATTAATCTTATAATCTTATTAATTCCTTATAAGAATTAAACCAAATGACCTTATTAGTTATTAGAAAAAACTTGTTAAAAAGATTGCAATAATAAAAATGTATAAAAATGAATAAAAACTAAAAAGAAAAGATTAGGCTACAGCGAACTAAAAAATTAAAGAAAGACTAAAAGAAAGAAATAAAAGATTAAACTAATTAAAAAGATGTAACAATAAAAATAAGAATCTTAAAAAGATAAGATTCATCATACTAAGAAAGAAATAATCACGGAAAGACTAATAAAAAAGAAATAAAAGATTAAATTAAATAACCCAAAAAGAATAAAAAGGCCTAAAGGCCAAGAAGAGCAAGTGAGACCCAAGGGATAATAAGCACTAAAAAGGACAACAAAGAAACAAAATAAAAAATTAAAAAACAAAAATGAGAAAAAGATAAAAGAGGTAAAAAAGGGGGAAGGAACAATTAATAGAATAAAGAGATAGGACCACAAAATAGCAAATGAATTAAAAAGCAAAAAAAAAGAACCGAAGCAAAACCAAAGAAAGGGGAGACCAACTTATTAACCTAAGAAGAGAAAACCAAGAAACGGGACAAGCAAGGCAAAAAAAGAAAAGAGGACAAATAGGCAAGAGCTTAGACAAAAGCGATAGGAAAAGCCTAGAGAAATAGCTAGAGGACAAGGGAAACAAAGGAAACGAGACGAAGGACAACACAAGATGGGCAAGGGAAAGCTGCAAGGAAAAGAGAGGAATCAAGAGGGTTGGGAATGATGGTTTCTAATATTGGATAATAGAGGATGCCATGGCAGATTGAGAGACAAACTTTCATCACGATTGAGGTTGGTGGGGTGATTGCTGATTTCTATGGCTTCCTTGAGTTTCCTCTTGAAAAAATTATCTTCTTTGCATAAGACTTGGAAGTTTTCTAGACAAATGTGGTGTTTGGTTATAAGGAGTGCTCAACAAGAGCGGATTTGAGGAGACGCTCATGTTTAATGTCCGCACTGTGCTCTTTAATTCTTGTGTTGAAAGAGCGACCCGTTTCTCCCATATAATGAGTGCTACAAGAGCAAACAATCTTGTAGACTCCCGAGTCAAGGAGGATATCCTTAGAGTCCTTAAGAGAAGGGATGAGATTTCTCACAGTTGAGTGAGGATTAAAAGCACAATGAAGACCTTTTTTGATAAGAATTTTGGATATTTTGTGGGAAATGCCTTCGATAAAAGGAAGGGAAACATAAGGAGGGAAGTTCGGTTTGGGAAAAGAAAATTGCTTTGGTTTGACTGAGAGCTTTGGAAATTTGCTTAATGATTTACCTTTTTGTTATTTGCATCTTACTCTTTATTCTTTGACTTTTTAGTTGTCTCCAATTGTTTCTTTTTTCTTATCTTTTGTTTCCTCTGGCTCTTTGAACCTTTTTCTTCCTTTTTCTCATTGTCTTTTCTTTTCTTGTGTTCTCTTTTCTTTGTCCTAGTCATCCTTTGTCCTTGAACGGCATAACTCCTTCCTTCTCTCCTCTATCTCTCTCTTCTTAGCTGATCTTGGTCTGCAGCAATTCATTTTCTCCTTCAGCTCTCTTTCATCTTGATGATGGATCACGTAGTGTGATTCAAAATGTTGATGGCAAAAACAACTACACAATCAAATCCAGAAATCTTATTCAAATAATTATTAGAAAATTTTGAATTTTTTTGATCAAAAGAGTTGTCAAGATATTTTAAAAAATATCATGTTTTATTAATAAAATATTGTGATTTTTAATAAAATATTGCAAATTTTTCATGAAAATATTGGCATGCAGTCCAAGATCCAATATTTTCGTTGATATTGCAATATTTTTGCGACATCTGCTTCTATGATTTCTACCTTTGAAGGCAAGATAGATGCTGATACTCTAGATGAGGACTTGTCATTGTAGCATATTGCCACAACATATCAGAAAGCACCTGAACACCTGAGATTGCATACTTCATTTTGGTGTTTGATGACTATGCATGGAGTGAGATCATCATATATATTCATTTTCGGCACAGTTTTTCCTGCCACAAGAGTGTGTTGATAATGTGGATGCCAAGTGGTTCACATTTTCAGCTTGATAGCAAGTCAGGTCATTCAGTGCATGCTTCATCACACTTTTGGGTTACTCATGGTGAAATCAGTCCGAGTTATCCACTTTTCAAGACACATGGTGTAGTTGGCATACTTTTGGACTATTCATGGGCACCATCAACTTGAGTTATCCAGTTTTCGCTCACAGAAGTGAGAGACAAAAATTGAATTGTTTTCTTCTACAAATTTTATCATTCAAAAGTAATGCTGAGTTTTCAATGAGCAGAGAAAATGGTGGTGAACTCACAAATTTCATCACTCAGATGTAATGCTGAGTTTACAATCAGCACAAAAAATGGTGGTGAAAAAATTCGCAGCAAATGGGTGTTGTATTCCAAAATGAGATATAGCATTGGGAAAAGATGACTTCAGAAAATAAACTCGGGTCTAATTGCCAATTCCATATCTTGGTTCTTGAAAAACTGCACAAGGGAATCACTTAGGCAAAATCTTTTGTAGAACATTGGAGCCTTGCATCAAGAAAGAGGCGCCATACACAAGTTGCCCAATGTGCAACACAAACAATGGTTCTAGCACATCCCCTACGGATTAGGGGGGAGATGTAACAATAATGTAAATAATCCTAGAAGTAGAAGGATAGTATTTAATATTTTATATTTCCTAGCTACTCTAGAAGCTGAACAATCGTTTAGAAGATGAATTCAACAGTCATTTTCCCATTGTTAAATATGTACATTTTAAATGAATGAAGATAAGCTCTCATTGAATGTTCTTTTGGTTGTTCAAATTTGGTGTATTTCATTTGTCAATAATTTCTGCATTTTATTCCCTAGCCTTTGACAACATTTTCATTTGTTTTGCTTAGTTGAGGGAAAAATTGGATTTTGAACAAATTTGTTGAAGATGTTATAGAATGCCTAGAACAATGGGTCAGTCCTAAGCTTGTCTGTTGGATATTCAACTGCCACAATTCCTATGTATTGCTTTGCAATGCCCCATGTATATTGTTGGGTAAAAGTTGTGCTATCTTTATAACTAATTTTAGTTATATTTTGTTCAAAAAGTTTGTACTTTTGTGTTCATGCCCTACCACAGTCATCAGTCCTTGCACAACTTGTGGCTTCTCACCCATATATGTGCACCTGTTCACACTCATGGAGGGAGCTCTTGTATGTTTCTTTGTCACATTGCCTATGTATTTTGGAGAATTTCTGAATTGCACATTTATGTTTGAGCATGGTGAGAATGATTGTCATCTTGGTGATGTAGGTGGTAGATTGTAATGTCCCCAATATTCGCGAGCATCAGAATTCGGTGGATTTAGCCTATTCCTAGCCCTCGTAGGCTAATATGTCTGGTTAGAGGGTCCCTTTTGGCAGTAAACAGTGGTTTTTCTCCTTCAACACCTCATGTGGGTTCAAGCTTAGCTTTCGGTTGACTCAGTTTCATATACTTACTATTTATAGTAAGTCACTGTTCAGTGTTTCTATTTTTAGATGGGCATCCGATCACATGGAGAACAGGGCGAGTTGACTCTCGGCTCAAACAACATAGCAATTAGACAAGTATTTCAAAAGATATTAAAGTTTAAGTGACTTAAGTGATTTAATTAAATATTTTAATGTTATTATAAAGTTATAAAGTAACTTTATAATAATAAAGTCACCTTAATATTAAAAAGTTTTATCCCACATGGGCCAGGAAAGTGTTTGAACTCACACAAGAAAAGAATAAAAAGGGACTTAAGAGCTCATTCTCTTCAGCCAGGATTTGATATTTGTCATATGATTTCTCTTTGGCGTTTGGAGAAGGGAGCCCTAGGGTTTTCTGCCAGCGTATTGGCATTGGAGAGCGTAGCTGCTTCATTGCAACATGATGTTGAGGTTGTGAAATACCAGCTGAAGGTACTCACTGTTGGCTTCATTCAAAGGTCAAGTTTATGCTTCATCGGATTTTGAGAGTTTCAAAATAAGGGTTTCAACATCTTTTCAATATCAGAATATTGTATTTCGGATATGCCCTATTGTAAAAGTTTTCAAAGTGAATCAATAAAATTAACTATTTGTTGCAGTAGGGTTTAATATTTTCGTTTTCAGCATTTTACTGCATGCATTATTTCATCAAAATCATTAAAACCCTAAAACCCAGAACAAGTTTTCAGTAGTCAGCTTCATAGATTCAGGGATCTACAGTCAGGAAGAACTAGGGTTCCTTATAGTGATATCAAAGCCTGAGTCCTGCCATCCTGTGTGGTTTTAGGAAAGAAAATTTACAGATTAACCAGTGTTTGTGAATTTCAGAATTACTAGAAGGGAATTTTCAAAATTACGGGGTTTGATATTCTGTGTGGAGACAACGATTTATGGTTTTCAGATTTGGAATTTGATATTAGTTTGGGAAGGCGTCTTTGGTAGAAGAGACAAAAATTAGGGAATTTGAAGATTGCAGATAAAGACAAGATTTGTGGGAAAAGACAAATTAGGAGAGAGGATGTGGCGGTGAAATTATTTTTAGAAGGCCAAACCAGAGATAAAGACAAAGGAGAAGGCATCAAATGTTTCACTAGCCGCTGTTCTGACGTGGAGGATATTTGTCAGACTATTAGGAGTATCGATAATTTTTCAAAAGGGAGTAAAGATCATTTGTGCTGTCGGGAGGTGCTTAGTTTGTTTAAGGAGTTCGATATAAGCCAAATTATTTTTGACGCAACTAAGCAGCCAGATCAAGACAAAACAAGAATGAGTCAAAATTTATAATTTGAAGGAATTGAATTTGATTAAAGAGGAAATCGTGGGACAAATTGAAGATAAAGCCAAGACATATATTCAAGTGGCGCCAGTCGTGGTTATTCTCCAAAAGGAAATTCTGAAGGTAACGTCTTATCTGGAATTGTTGGCCTTGCCAAGTGCCGCTTAAAAGAGACAGACAAGAGACATTCAATCAAGTCAAGGACATACGGATAGTTGCTATTGGGAGACGGCTTAGAGACCATTGTGGCGTTGAAGACAAGTTGTTCTTAGCTGCCAAGTATCGAATATCACAAAGGTTGACATGTCCAAAAAAAATTAGGAGTAGATTTCGATTTGGCTGATGAATCGAAATTCCAAGGTGAGCGATTTAAGAGACTACCGCCTTCACTATTGGGGGACGATATTTCAAGAAGAATATTATATTCAAATAGAGATGAAAGAAAAACTTGGGAGCTGCTAATATTATTCAAGTCTCTTTACAAGTGCCGCAAGAGACAAAATAGGGGATTATATGAAGTTGGGTGTTGCTTGAAGTTATCGAAGTTGCACAAGTCAAGAAAAGGATAGGCCAAGGGTTGGAGATTATTGATTTTGAAGAAAATCGGGATTATGTTGAGAGCTCATCCTATAGGATCAACTGTGTGATTAAGAGAAGCGCACTTGCAAATGAAGACAAATAATCAAAGTCAATAAAGCTTGAATAAGACAAAAGAGGAGAGCGTAAGTTGAAGGACGGTTCATGGTTGAGTTGCATTGATCTTGACAGCCAGAAGAGATTGCGTCATTGCTAGTTGATACCCAAACATCACTCTTGAAGAGTATTCTATTGAAGATAATTATTGGAGAAGTCTGGGCATTCAATGCAATATTTTCTGTTTGGAGTATAAACATGTTCTGTTTGTCATATTGTTGTGCATAAACTTCAGTTATTAAGATTGTTAGCCAAGTGTTTTCCTTTATGTCCTTTGGCTGTAGCTGCAAATTTATAATCAATTGGGCCTGGAAGAGGAAAAAAAAAAATAAAAAAAAATAAAAATAAAAATAAAAAAATAAATAAATATCTGCATCACTATAAGGTTTTTTTTGGCATTGATGTAAAGTAATTCCTACATTATCTCTTCATTCAAACATAAAGAAGCTTAAACAAAAATTCAATTATTAGTATTAAACTCTTGTCAAGGAAAGTTTTAGTCTAGTAGAGATAAATTAGGACAGTATAATAGAAGTGAATCAATTCAAGTCAGATCAATCTTGAATTAGTTTGACAAGTGAAATTGTCAAACTAGAAAGAGAGATTTAGAATTATGGCTTCTAAGTTTGTCAATGAGGTAATGGTTGCTTATGAGGAGTATAGAGCATTTCTAGATAAGATCAAAGATCATTTAGACTTCGAGCAATATGTGGAGCATCGGATGGATTATAACAAGCAAAGAAACAAATCAAAGAAATGTGAGCAGCTAAGTGTTGAGAGCACCTTAAATAATATTCAACGGAAACTTATGCTTTCACAACAAAGATTAGCTCCTAGCTTGCAGCAGTCTGAAGATTCCATCTCGAGACGAAGCTCATCACAAGACAAAAAGAAGTTGTGTTTCTATTGCAAGGGGCCTTATGATGAAAATCATGATTGCCTCTTGAGACCTAAGGGCAAGGCGAATAGGATAATGTGGGTACCCTATGAGGATTCAAAACCTGAAAAAATCCAAACAGCAAAGTAACCATGAAGAATCTGAGTCAAAACATGAGGTCTCTACAAGAGAAGTATCCAGAAGTCTCTTTGATGTGTTTGGGTTAAAGAGGAATAAATTAGCAGATCATGATCTTCAACCTACAGGTGGACATGGGATTGAAACTAAAGTGGTGGTTGATAAGGAAATTGTACATCATGAAAGCGGTATGGCGGAACCCCAGAACGTTGATACTCCCAACGCTCAAGAAGTTGTTATCAATCATAATAAAAATTCTGATTATGATGGCAGCAGCCCCTTGCTTGAGCATGATGATGATTTAGAAGTCATGGTAAGTGCAGAAAATGTTGTGGTAGAACCCTTGAATGTTGACATGCATGATATAGGTGTCAAACACGAAGATTGCATGGAAATATTGACCCATAACATTTCTGATCTACATGACAGTAGTGATGAAATTTTGCATCAGTGTGAGACAACAATGACTACACCTGTGCAAGATGCTACTATTGAGTTGTCACATGAAAGTACTTAGGAATTGGGTACTAATGATGCATTGCATGTTGTGGATTCATGCCATGATGAGTCTGATTTCTCAAATCAGACCTTAGAGAACAAGTTTGAAGATTCATGTGTTGGCATAGAATTTCAGGATCGTGGGTTGGAAGGTGACATAGTTTCTTTGGGAGTGGAAGTGTGTGAAGATACTGTCATATCAGCAGATTCTACTTTGCCAGTTGAGCCACCCTTCGAGGTACATAGCAGTAGTACCTTAGTTGCCGATGTGTGCACTGATTATAGCACACATGATGCTACTGATCATGAGGTGAGTGATGAGGATTCAACCTCTTACTATAGTGCAGATTTGGGTGGAAATGATGAGTCATAGGGGTATCATCATCTGACGAGGTAGTTGAAGGTTAGTGATGATATTATTGTTACAACTTTGGAGCATTTTGATGTTGCTCGACAGATGTTGGCCACCTATGGTTGGAGTACTCTTATGTCAGATGAGCACGGTGTTAGTAGTCTTTCCCTTGGTAAGTTCCATACATGACGAGAAGCAATTGGATTAATGAAACATTATTATTTGCAGTTACTTGTTGATAGGAACTATCTTCTCAAGAGGAATGGTATTTGCTATGATGCGCTAAAGGGGGAGGAGGAGGTTGACGAGCTCACTCATGAGCTTGAGGTGACTATGGACTCATTGCACAGCGCCCAGTTGGCCCTTCAGGAGTCACAGTCACGGTTGGAGGAGCTTACCGTGGGGTTCAATTTGGCATAGTCTCCACCAGCTGTAGATTCAGTTCAGTTTCCTACAACGACAGTTGGTGATGATCTTATATCCGCGAGTTGTAGTGAGGATGTTGTTTCAGCTATCACGAATATAGGTGCATTAGTCTTAGTTGGGATGAGTACTTTGATTGAGAGCAGTAGAGAACCACTCATTGCATCAGGTTCTCTTGTGGTTAGTGCCATGACAGATGATGCGGGACAAATTACTGATAGCTCTTATGTTGCAGTGGTGGATTCTCCTGAGAGTTGTGTGTTAATGCACAAGGCTACTCCATCATCTTCATAGGGGATTCACAGAATATCATCTGGTTGGGAGTATGGCTCTCATGTTGATTTGTTTCCCTCTCCTGGGAGCAAATCTGTTACCTCATCCCATGCAGCTGATTTCTGATGCTAGCTTGTTGCGTATTAGAGTCAGAGTGATCAATTGCCTGATTCCAGTATTGCTAGTGATGAGCCATTCATTGAGGTTGGAGCATTCTATCGCAACTACACAGTGAGGAGTGCTCATCGTTTTTTTTTGCCCACATGCGGAGTACTTGATGATGCATCGGTGTGGATTGGCTCCAGGGTTATACCATCTGTTGTGGGATAGGGGTTTGTCATCTTCAAAAGATGGAATTAGCCGCTGCAAGTACCCGACTTAGTTGATTGTGGAGAATTGCTTGCAGGGGCAGCAGTCAATTATCCATCTTGCAGTTATGTATCCAACAGGGTTTGCTACTTCTATGTTACAAAGTGACTATGGTGTTAGTTGGCATGATGGTTTGGCTTGTTATCACACCCATGGGTGTTTAGCAGAGGATAAAGAGAGATTTGGTATGGCAGATACTTCTAGATGTTCTTATCTTTGCATGACAGATGGATGGGAGTTTAGATTGTATTGGGATCCAGGTGGTGACAGGTTGGGCACTGAGTATTGGATGGGTCCCATTGGGTTACTTTACCACTTTCAACATGGTGGAGTTGGAGGCAGTAGAGCGTAGTGGAAGTTTGAGGATGACAGACACAACAAATTTTCATTTTGGGTTTGGGATCCAGGGATAGCTTGCGCAGTTGTGTTTTTGTTGATGCTGTAGGAGACAATTAGAGATGTATGGGACACTTCATAGTTCTTCTTTTGGGCCTTCCGAGGAGTTGGATTTCTTTGCACTAGAGATTGCTTGGGGACAAGCAATTTCAGCGAGGGCAGACTGTAATGTCCCCAATATTCGCGAACATCAGAATTTGGTGGATTTAGCCTATTCCTAGCCCTCGTAGGCTAATATGTCTGGTTAGAGGGTCCCTTTTGGCAATAAATAGTGGTTTTTCTCCTTCAGCGCCTTGTGTGGGTTCAAGCTTAGCCTTCGGTTGACTCAGTTTCATATACTTACTATTTATAGTAAGTCATTGTTCAGTGTTTCTATTTTTAGATGGGCATCCGATCACATGGAGAATAGGGAGAGTTGACTCTTGGCCCAGACGGCATAGCAATCGGACAAGTATTTCAAAAGATATTAAAGTTTAAGTGACTTAAGTGATTTAATTAAATATCTTAATGTTATTATAAAGTTATAAATTAACTTTATAATAATAAAGTCACCTTAATATTAAATTTTTTTATCCCACATAGGCCAGGAAAGTGTTTGAGCTCACACAAGAAAAGAATAAAAAGGGACTTAAGAGCTCATTCTCTTCAGCTAGGATTTGATATTTGTCATATGATTTCTCTTTGGTGTTTGGAGAAGGGAGCCCTAGGGTTTTCTGCTAGTGTATCGGCATTGGAGAGCGTAGCTGCTTCATTGCAACAACATGCCGAGGTTGTGAAATACCAGCTGAAGGTGCTCACTGTTGGCTTCGTTCAGAGGTCAAGTTTGTGCTTTATCGGATTTTTAGAGTTTCAGAATAAGGGTTTCAACATCTTTTCAATATCAAAATATTGTATTCCGGGTATGCCCTATTGTAAAAGTTTTCAAAGTGAATCAATAAAATTAACTATTTGCTGCAGTAGGGTTTAATATTTTCGTTTTCAGCATTTTATTGCATGCATTATTTCATCAAAATCATTAAAACCCTAAAACCCATAATAAGTTTTCAGTAGTCAACTTCATAGATTCAGGGATCTGCAGTCAGGAAGAACTAGGGTTCCTTACATAGATATTGTATTCTGCATATACTTGTGTTGCTATTTTCATTTGGAATGGGTTTTAGTTGAGTCTTCTATGCTACTTTTTTGTCTCCTTTTTTAACTGAACTTGTGTCCATAGACTTTAGGTGCATTCATAGGACGACCATCTAGAGTTTATAGTCATAGACATGAATTCATACCAAGTTGTATTTTTAGGGTTATGTTATATACCATAAAGTCATTGATAGGTAATGTGGTTGATTGGATGAAACCAAACCAAAGAAGAGAGTACCAATTGATATAGTTGTATTTTTCTTCAGGACATTGCAATCAGAGATGGTGTGCAGTAGGAATCCCAAGGCACTTTTAACTTTTGATTTTTTTTTATCATAACTATTAATTTTTAGAATGCTATGTTACAATTGCAAATGTTACACAAAAATATTATTGCTTCTATATTTTCTTTTGTTCAATACATTTGCATATATATAGGATTTGAAACTTCCTATAACAACTCCCTTACATAGATAATTACATGGCTAACAAATAAACAAACTCCTGAATATATATGAGCTGTTAAAACAACTCATAATGCAAACAAACTCTCACTATAATATAATATTAAGTTGTTTCTTAACAACTTAATATTAACATACGTAACTCTATTTTATTAAACACCCATGTGAACACTAATTCCTAACACCCCCCCTAGTGTGAACATGGGGAGAAAGAACATCACACAAGTTGAAAATAGAATCGTATACCTATGCATACTTTAGGTTTGCATACTGCTATTTGGATCTTGTTGTACATTATCACCTACATAGGAGAACTTATTCCGCTTTCACTTCCAATGAACCCATCACCGACCGACCACACTTCCAAGAAGTTCGACAGTCAAAGGATATTTGTAGCCAGCTGCTCTCCTATACAATTGTTTACAATATTGATGATGTTTGTATTCTCCTCCTTTCAAACTTTAACACTTTCAATTGCAGTAAGTCCAACTCTTGTGGCTCATGATCTTGATTTAAATGAAAGATACCTCTCATCATCCTTTCATGGTTTTCACACAGGTTTACCACAAACCTGGACATGAACAAGAATACACTCATCTGTTCACCTCACATGGTTTTCTAGATTACCACTAACCATTTCAAGATCCATGAACTGCATTACACTAGTGCTTTTGTTCAATTCCATATTTTACACTAGGAGGTTACATAAGGAAATAACTCAAAAAATAAAATAAAATAAAAGGAATTGCCACTAATACAAAAACAACCTTATTGTTAGTGGCTAATGAGAGGCACTATTGTCCTCCAACCTCCTATGCCTCCATCCTCCAATAGATTTTTGCTTCTTAGCAAATTCAACTTTGAAGCTCAGTTTTAGAATGTCCCCCACAAAATGGATGTCGCATACAAGCGATGGTGCATCCATTTACAGTTGAGGCAATTTTCTTTAACAAAATTTTTTACACTTTTGAATAATGCTTTTAATATATTGACACCATTAAATGAATAATTGATTCTATAAAACCAATAAATAATACTACCCCTTCCTTATTTTGGTTCTTTATGTTATTGCAAATGTGAAGGAAGTTGTTGCAGATCTACACCAATACAATAATCCTATACAATTTGCACATCCAAAAGAGCCGGAGTTCTTCTTGTGCATACCCTGCTACATGCATTCACAAATATAATTCTAAAATGTTGCGATTAATTTCAAGGCTAAATTGCACTTCCTCTAAGCAAATCAATGGATGAAGATGCAGGCACGTGGCGATTGAATTTGCAGCAAGAAAGTGTTGCAGTGGCCACAATACTAAAGCATAAGAAATCAAACATGTGTAAATCACAATCTGGTGGAAGAAGCTGGAATCGTTGAATAAGAGCTGATTAAGCACACAAATAATATTATATTTTCTCTAAAATTTTTCACCTGCTAAAATTCCTCGCTTCTTCTCACGCCCAACAAATATCAGTCGAATTTCTACCTCAAACAACTCACTAAATACTATAAATATCTTCAAATAATTTCTGGGTTTTGTTTCCCTCTTCACCAGCTTTCCAAAACACTTTGAATTTTTAAATTTTGTTGAGAAATGAATGAGATATGATCATTTTACTGAGACTGCATTATACTGATATAAAAAAAACATGATTTTAAAATCATAAACATATACCAGTGCTCTTACCAACTTGCCTATGCATCAATTTGACTCAAATAATATTCTTCATTATTCCATTGGCATTCCTTCTTCGTTGAAGGAAGCTACATGGATTTTTCATAGGCACAAAGATCATTATTACTCTGATACCATATTAATTTTTAGAATGCTATGTTACAACTGCAAATGTTACACAAAAATATTATTGCTTCTATATTTTCTTTCATTCAATACATTTGCATATATATAAGATTTCCATATCCTATATTATAGGGAACTTCCTATAACAACTCCCTTACATAGATAATTATGTGGCTAACAAATAAACAAACTTCTAAATATATGAGTTGTTAAAACAACTCATAATACAAATACACACTCACTATAATATGATATTAAGTTGTTTATTTCTTAACAACTTAATATTAACATACGTGGCTAACAAATAAACAAACTCCTAAATACATGAGCTGTTAAAACAACTCATAATACAAGCAAACACTCACTATAATATAATATTAAGTTGTTTCTTAACAACTTAATATTAACATACATAACTCTATTTTATTAAACACCCATGTGAACAGTAATTCCTAACAATAACATCTATATTTTCTTATATTTATCCTAATCTTTAATAATTGCTATTGGTTGCAAAAATGCAGTGATAGCTGCACACTATAGACTTTGAGTAATGCATCAGCTGCACCTTTCGTTTTTACCATTTTGCACTCTATATGAAATGAAAAATAATTCAAATTAAATACATTTTTGCAGCTGATAAAAAAAATTGTGCATGGTTGATGTTACTTGGAAGTGTATAACTGCAACCGAAGGCCTACTTTTAGCCCATTTTTAACCAACAGAAATATCGCCATCTTCCCTTTACTTGAGCATGACTGTTTCTTTGATGTTTAGCTTTCAAATTGAAGGCAGTTAGATATATACTATGTCACCATTCGCCGAATTAGCCTTGAAATTCGGAATTCGTCGAATTTTTAGAAAACCAATGAAATTCGTCAAAATTCGTTGAAATTCGTTGAAATTCGTAAAGCTTTGAATTTATTAAAAAAAAAATCTTAAAAAGCGTTTTTCGTTTAGGGTTTCGATTGAATATTTTGATAAATACGTAGCCGCGCTTAAGCAATTCCGCGTCTGTCATTTCCGGCGAAGTCTCTGTCTGAAAAACGCGATCTGGAACAGGACGGATTTCTCACGAGTTTAGAAGGTTTTCGCATGAGTTTAGAAGCTTTATAAGGTCGCCTGAAAGCCGCGTTCTGCAAATCGCGTTCGTTTGAAGCTCGTTTCCTCTGCAAATCGCGTCAGGGTTTGAAGCCGCCGCCGCCAGATTGCAAGTCGTGTTTCAAATCTTCACTCTTCTGCTTCTGCGACTGCAACTTGCAAGGTAGGCGATTTTTTTTTTGTTTGTTTCAGAATTCCATGATTTTTTTTTGACGAAAATTTTAGGGTTTCGTATATTTTCATAGTTTTATTTAATATTGTATTATTTATTTCTGTTTGCTTTCTTAATTTTTATTTTATTAAAATTAGATTTAATATTAGGGTTTGATTATTTTATTAATATTAATTATTAGATATTCATATAATATTTATATAGTTTTTATTATTTTATTAATATTATATTTAATTATGTGTTTATTCAGGTAGATTTAAATTAATTTTTTTAATATTGTATATATTTTATATATATTAAGTATTTAATATTTAATAAAATGTGGAATATTAAATATTTTATTATTTTATTTGTATTAAATTTATATTTAATATATAGAAATTTAATATTATCTCAATTTTAGTATTCAGTTTTTAAAAATTACAATAAAAAGTTAATATATATTTATTTTATGTTGTTAGTTTTAATAATTAAAATTAAAATAAAAAATTACTATATTCTTTACAAAATTACAAGTGTATATGACAATTTTTTTTCAGTTATTTGTCTGCTCACCTACATGCTGCAGCTGTATGCAGTCATAGAATTTTATGTACGCAGTCATAGTTGTATGATGAATATTGTCTGGCATTTGCATTTATTCGATTACATTATTTTCATTTGTATTATAAAACTAAAATTCATATTTTGTCTTTTAAACATACAGATTGTTACTTTATGGCTCCCAAGAAATCAACTGCCGAGGCATGGAAATATGTCACTCGCAATGGTACAAGTCTCACATGCAACAAGTGTCACAAACCTTTTACTGGAGGTTTGACAAGGGCAATGGACCATTTACTTGGTATTTCAGGGGGTGCAGGAGGAGGTGTTGAAGCATGTCCAAACGTTACCTCAGAAATGAGAGCTGCTTTAGAGAAAGAACAGTCCTCTTCAATTGTAGGAAAGATGAAGAATGCACAAAAAAAGCAGAGAATAGAAGAGGAAATGGCTCAGTCTAGACACACAGCATCTATCATGTCTTCCTCTTCCACCTTACCTAGGCATGTGGGTAAATCAAAAGAGAGTGGAACCTTGAACACTTTTTGGAAACCAGTAGAGAAACAACAGGTGGATGATGCCTTAGCTGATTTGTTTTACTCAAGTGCAATTCCATTCAATGTTGCAAGGAATCCGCATTTTCGTAATGCAATTCAAAAAGTTGCAGAGTTTGGCAAAGGGTACACACCCCCAACTTCAGAGGCTTTTAGGACAACTCTTTTGCAGAGGTCAAAAGATAGAGTGACTGAGAAATTAGTTGATGTCAAAGCCTCTTGGAATGAAACAGGTTGCACTATATTGAGTGATGGATGGTCAGATATATGTCAAAGGCCATTGATTAATGTTTTGGTGTCTTCTCCTGATGGTGTTGTGTTTTTGAAAGTGATTGACACCATGAACCGCAAAAAAACTTCTGAGTATATTTTCCAAATATTAGAGGAAGCCATTCTTGAAGTAGGGGTGGAAAATGTGGTTCAAGTTGTAACTGATAGTGCAGCAAATTGTGTGGGAGCTGGGAAACTGATTACAGAGAAGTACCCAAGAATATATTGGAGCCCATGTGCAACACATTGTCTCGATTTGCTGCTTCATGACTTGGCTAAATTCCCATGGGTACATGAAGCTATTCATAGAGGGAGAGCAATTGCAAATTTCATACGGAATCATCGTCTCACATTGAGTCTTTATAGGCAGCATGCATCCAAGGAGTTGTTGAGGCCTTGTGAAACAAGATTTGCATCATTTTATATCACTTTGAAAAGAGTGGTTGAAGAAAAAGCAGCTTTGAGGGCTGTTATTTGTTCCAATCAGTGGGAAAATTCTGTGCTTTCAAAAGGTCCTAAGGGGAAGAACATAGAGCAAATTATTCTAAATAGCAATTTTTGGGAAAGTGCAGCAAAAGTTTTGATTATATGTGAACCAATTGTTGACGTGCTTCGTATGGTTGATGGTGACACTCCTTGCCTTGGCATGCTTTATGAAAGCATGGACCGTTGTAAGGAATCTATTCAAAAAGCACTAAACAATGTAGAAGCAGAATACATGGAGATATGGGAGACAGTTGATTGTAGATGGAAAATGATGCACACACCTTTACATGCAGCAGCTTGTTTTTTAGAGCCTAAGTTGTTTTCTATTAATAGAAAAGGTGATTCTGAAATTATGGGAGGGCTTTTTGAAGCCATTCAAAAGCATGCATCAAATGCAACAATTTCAGCACTAATCAGAGATCAATGTTGGGAATACAAGAAAGGAGAAGGGATGTTTGGAATGGCAGCAGCCAAATATGACTTGGCACGTATACCTGGATATAGATGGTGGTTGGACTATGGAGGACAAACTCCTGAGCTACAAGAGTTTGCTGTTCGCATTTTGAGTCAGGGAGCAAGTTCATCGGCTTGTGAGAGGAACTGGAGTTGCTTTGAACACATCCATTCCAAAAAAAGGAATAAATTGTTGTCTGGAAAGTTGGGAGATCTTGTCTATGTTCGCAGCAATTTAAAATTATTCATGAACAAAGCAGCAAAGAACTCTTCCTCACAAGAAATTTTTGAAGACATAGCAATGCCAGTTGCAGATGAGCCTGACTTTCTAGATGATGAATTGAGCAGTGATACAGATGATGATGATTTAGCATCTCAGCCAAGTGCTCTTGATGACTTGGAGCTTTTTTGAAGTTCTAAAGTCTTGGTTGTTATTGTACCTTTTTGACAAAAGAACATATTCGCAAACGTGATTTCACATGTTTCTTATGGTTTATATTTTATAAATGTGTCATCTTTTTGTAATGATTTCAAATCTATTTATCAATGTTAAACTATTTAAACAATTTTATGGATATATTACTTATATTTATTAAAAAAAAAAAAAATTACATAAGGCGAATTTGATCCGAATTTTATACTTTTCAAATTTTTTCCTTGCCGAATTTCATCCGAATTTCATTGTTGCCGAATTCGAATTCGAATTCGAATCTTGTGACATAGGATATATACATGAAAAGGTGCTTCCTACCTTGGACACATTTATACTGAATTGCAGGTAGACAAGATTGGCTAAAGGAATCTAGTAAATGTCTGTGTTAAGTCATGTAGTGCAACCATTAAGCTGATAAAATTTGTTCTAGTGAATTTGGACCCAATCAAGTTTCTTCAGATGTGAAGGCTGACAAATTGCTTTCCTTAGCATGTCTGTCAATTGTCCCTAGACCACACAAAAGTTCAAGAACTTTTAGTCTGTAACATTTATGAAGGCATCCATTGAAGAATCAGCATCCAAGCTTGTATTGCTAACATCGCTTACACTGGATATTTAGAATTCACAGCAACTACCTATTTAAACCAAGGTGTGTCCCTTGGAAATTGAACTTCAGTTGACCCTAAGATAGGGATCAATCTTAGCCTTGATCTAATTCTTGGAGACAAACATTTCGGATGGGAGATGAGCCAAGGCTAAGCTTTATTTAGATTAAAGCTTAAATTTCTAGGCCTCCTGGAGTGCTATAGTCATTCTGTATCATTAATGGTTTTCACAAAATCGTAGTCTATTCTTTTGCATGGCTCAGTTAATCATTATCAGTTTGTGTCTAATTCAATACAAGAAAGCTTTTCTTGGGAAGAAATGCAAATCGCTTTTTTTCATTACATTGATTCACGTCTTCTGTTTGTTATAAAGGCATCCATGCTGGTATCCGTTTGATATGATGTTTGATATATCGTCTATCTTATTACTAGGCTTTGAGGCAAAGAGATGATGACTTAGCACGTGAATTGGTGCTTTTGAAACAAAAATTTGATGACTTAGAACAGTATGCCAGAAGCCGTGGTATTGCTGGTATCTTTAACATTCGGAACTCTGTTGGAGCTGAAGAGAAAAGGCAAACTCAATCAACACCTACATAATCAATATCTTCTTGTATACATGCAGGGATTTGCAAAGATTCTCAGTATTTTATTCTACTTTTTTGTTTACCAGCCACATTGATCCTGGTGGCATCACAAACATTGCTAATCTTGCCCATATGCAATCTGTTGTTTTTAGTGGGAATTTCAGATTTTGACGATTCAGATTTGCCATTTTTGTTACCATTATGTTACCATGAAGTTGGTTTATTACTTGTGTACCATGAGCAGGTTATAGACAGTACAACTTTTGGATTTGTTTTACTCACCATAGTGAAATGCATTCTTCCATCAGTAAATGAAGATGTGTATCTTAAGTTTTTTTGAAAAAAGAAACTGAACCATAGTGTGAAGCTTGATGATTTCTTTTTGAAGAGCTAATCATAGTTTGATGAATTCTTTGACTTAAACATACTATTCACAGACATTTATCTAGTTGTGAACAGAGAGTGCCAATAACAAATAACAAACCATCATTGTCTAAATTAGTATTATTTATGAAACCCTCAAAACTTGGATGAAACTTTTACATGTTTAGATTTATTTATGCCCAAGTTGAGAATCTCATTAAAATGATTAGCTTGGATTGAATTAACTTCCTCAGCAAAAAGGCAGAAGGTAATTGTAAGCCTCTGTCAGTCTATGAAAATTCCATCAGACAAGGATTACTTGGTTGAAATTCCTATAATTTTATCTTCTGTTGAAAAGTAGACATTTTACCATAGTTTCCAATAGGGGTGGACGTGCCATATAGTATTTTTGCTGAGATTTTCATTATGTGTTATTCCTTACACCAAACAATTTTTTTTTTGATTTAGATAAGCAGGGTTTTGAAAGGGCCCTGACCCTTTCACAATAGAAAGATAGAACATGAAGCACAACCAACAACAACAAACAGCAAAACAACCAGACAACCGAAGAAACAACAAGACTCATGGACCTACAAAGCCACCAAAATCATGGTGGTTTAAAAAAGTGTTCCAAAGAGCTTTGTTTTAACTCATAACAAGGGCCCTTCTCCTCAAAACTAACTCTTTTGGAATAAGGCATACAAACAGGACCATCCCCCATCTTCAATGCATTCATAAAAGATCACTCTTTAAGATAAGCTTTAAGCACTTCCTGGCAGTCCTCAGTAGAACGCTGATTATCCAGCTCCTTCCCCTTAGGAGTAAAAGAGTCATCCTTAGCAACTAGCTGATTGTCTTTCTTCTTCCAAACAAAGTGATATTTCTTATTCTTGTGACAAGTAGTGGAAGAATGACCCACTTTACCACAAGAAAGATAGATAACAGGGGATTCTTCAAAGTCCAACTGCTGAACCCAGACACCAAGTTTGGAGGACAAGGTAATATGAGTGGGCAGCTTCAGATTTTTCTCCACAAACACACAAAATCTAGCATATAATAACTACTTTTTGAACTAAGTGATCTTATTAGTAGCACTGTATTGCCTGAAAGAGTTAGCAATAAGCATGAAAATCTTTTCATTCAGAATTCCAAGGGAAGCCCA
Organism: Sequoia sempervirens; assembly: GCA_007258455.2. Lineage (NCBI taxonomy): Eukaryota > Viridiplantae > Streptophyta > Pinopsida > Cupressales > Cupressaceae > Sequoia > Sequoia sempervirens. The sequence goes on from VDFB02129172.1 coordinate 22,643, forward strand.
TGTAACGGACCCAAACAAGAAACTTGAAGGATTCAATCATAGAATTGAAACCCAGTGACCAGCTTTGAAGACTTAAACCGTTAAACCCCAAAAACCAAGGGCGATCGGTCAAGATCTTAGAACAATCCTCTGGACAAGAAAAGGAAAAAAGGAAAAAAGGAAAAAGCCATTCAACATTGCAGAAACCTCTACCTTGCCACAAAGCTTCCAAATTCGTGAAATCCATCTGCGAACAATGTCAATGCTGGGGCGATTGCCACAAAATCTCCCAACAAGCAAGCACCTTAACCATTTAGTAGACTCTTCAAGAAGAGAATTAGGAACCTCGAAGGTAATCTCCCTAGCTTCTAGATTGTGCATGTTGTTGGAGCTCTCATTAGAGCAACTATCCTTCACCCTACGAGGGGTAGGAACATGATTAACAACCATGGGAACAATAGGTTCAGAACTGGTAGCAGACAGAGGAACAACTTCATCCACTAACAACCGATTCTTGCACATGTCAGGAGCAACAACAACAACCAGAGAATCATCCATGGACTGCTTAGAGCTGCACCCCACTAGATTAGGAGAATGGGAAGAGTAGAACCCAAACTATCCTTCGTGTAGGGTAGGCCATCTTTAGAGGGGAAAATGAAACCTTTCCTCAAACCCAAAAATTGAGCATCATTAGTGGCCTTAGACATAGGCACCTTTTTAGCCTTTTGTTGAGCCTCCAATAAAAGATCCATGAGGAACTCCTCCTCTTCATTAGGAGAATCCCCCTCATAAGATAGGGTAGGAGGGGAAAGAGGGTCTTTAACCTCCCACCCAACATCCAAATCCTCACAATCTGAATCCGCTAAGGAAAGGAGAGTAGAGATAGGGGAAAACCCCTAACCTCCCTCACAAGCATTAGAAACCTCGTCTCCAACACCGTATTCAACATCTTTAGAGCAAGTAGAAGAAGCAAGGCTCTGCTGTCGGGACTATGAACAACAAAAACCAAAAGGCACACCTTTTGCATTTGTAGTGACATCCATAGTAGCAATGAGTCTATTTGTAGCTTCTTCATTAACCACATAACAACCGTCACCACCAACAGGCTCTCTAGAGGTAGTAAGGGAAAGAGGGCGACATAAAGTATCTTCCTCCAAAACCTTAGCACCAACTTCTTCATCATCCACAACATCTTTAGCAACACAAGCAATAGAAAGGGAACTTTCCGCTTCAGAGAGTGGCCCTTTCTCGTGCCCTTCTGCGTGCCCTTCCTGCCATTGTGCCCAACTCCACAACAGGGGAGAGAAACACACACAACATTAGTAGCCAAACAAATTTGTTACAAAAACCAACAGACATGCTTATTTTTTACACAACAAATTTGTTGCTCACATCATCTCTATAAACGATTCATAGGCTAAGGAATGGTTATCGAGAGTACATTTTAGCGTCAAACCATTCACATATATGGTAACTACCATACCATTTTTGTTTCCTTTTTGCAGTTTTTATAATTTTTAATTGAAAATAATGAGGCTATTCAATTATACGTACCCATACCCCCTATACCAAGTCATAAAAATATCATAAGATTTCAATACTACATCACCAAGAATGTATCCTTTGATAAAACTGAATATTCAATGACATTTTATAATGAACTTGTCAAGTATCTTAAAAAATGGAACATGGAGATGGCGAGAGAGATTTTACAATGGAAATGTTATGCACTAACAAGTGATAAGTATTCTATATGATATACTGAACTGTCTCCAAGTCATTGAAAGTACACACATTTTGATATATTTTATATTTTGAAAGTCCACAATAATAAGAAAAAGGGTAAAATGTTGTGTGCTAAAACATTTTATCAACAGTTTGGACCAATATCACATACTTAAGATGGGTTGTTGAGGAAGAAAACAAGATATTATATAATAACTCCAATGTCATACATGATGACAACCCGGGGCTCACCTAAGAAACTTATTCAATGTAATTCTGTCACAACTAGGAAAACTAAATCATTGTAACAAATAATTAAGCATAATCAAGGATCAATCTTGCAGAGCGATAGAGATGTTTTTAATAATTTTTAAATGGACCTAAGACTAAGAACTTATGTCATCTCATCATCTCTATTTGGGCTCTACTCATTTGTTGATCTTTATTGCTTCGGTTGATCACCTATTCAAATTATGATCTTCAACAACAATGATTTATGTGTGCTCAAATCGAAAGTTATGTTTGATTGTATGTTATTTACCTGCTAAAGATGATTTCTTAGTACTTTCATAGTGTATGTTCTTTCTCTATCCCATGTGTTGATTGGTCTTACCTATCCCCAACATAGGGATCACCACACAAACACACAATATGATACACCACATCAATTTTGCACTTAATTGTGCTCAATGTTTTCCCTCGTTTACATTGAGGCGTGAATTTTAATTTTATGTTTTGTTTCTTCAAAATCTTAGATATTCTATTAGCGATATTTTCAACATAGAAATAAAAGATTCAAGTATTAAAGTAATGTTTTATCTTGTAATGGTCAATTAGCTTTTAGGATAGACTTTAGGAATCTTCTTTAATAAAGTCATGTTGACTTTAGATATTTTTCCTATGAGTTGTCATCTTTATCCTTTGTGGATAAGATATTTGACATCATTATCATCTGTGGATAAGATATTTGTAATCCTATATAAGGATGCATTTGCTCTTTATTTTTTAACAAATTATTATGCAATCTTGGTTGACTTTATGTGTGCTTTTTTTGTAATATGGTATCAAAGTTCGGGTTTTGTAAATTTTCAGGATTGTTGAGCGCATGAATTCTATGAACTGTGGCAGTGATGAATTGCACGCAAGAGACATAGAAGAACATACCAAAGGAAGCTGTACAAATTTGTACAAAGGTTTTTGACTTTTTAAAAATAAAATAAAATTGTGGGTCTATTTTTAGTAATTTTTTGACAGATTTTTTACAAAATTTGTGGGTTTTTAGGTTAGAAAAAAATCACATAGGTTTTAAGCCTTGTTCTAAAAATTGTATTTTTTCAAAATTTTTGTTGATATTTTTTTGAATTTTTTGTAGATTTTTTTGCAAATTTTTTCCAATTTTTTGGAATTTTTTTCTTTCTAGATTTTTTTGTAGACTTTTCCAAAAAATTTGCCCCATTTTTTTTATAAAATCTTTATTTTAACGATTTTTAAAAAAATCATGGGAGTTGTGGCAACTAATTGTTTTGGGTTTTGTGCCAGTTGATCACCGACTGTACCTCATATTTCGTGCTTTTGGAAAACGGGAGGGATGGCATCTTTGTCCAACATCATGTTGGAAAGTATCTAGAGGCTCAGTGGGAAAAACTACAACACGTGGAAGCAGAGAATACTTACCATCTTTGAGTATCGGTGTCTAGATGCATTTGTTCTAGGTATAGAAGTTCGTCCCACAACTGCGGGGAAGAATCAAGACAAGGATGATGGAGGTAATCAGGAGGCAGTTATGCTTCTTAAGTTATTAGTCACTGATGAGATGCTACAAAAAATACCATTTGGTAAGTCTACTATGGAGATTTGGAAGCATTTGAAAGATCTTCATGAGAGCTCATACAAGGGTAGGGCTTTCTTCCTAAAGAATACGCTATTTTCCATTGTGATAGATGACAAAGTGCCTTTGTAGGAGCACTTGATGAAAATTAAAGACATTAACGATCAATTGGAGACCATTGGTTGCGAGATGGAAGAGGAGGATATGGTGGTGATCATGCTGAAAAGCTTGCCACAATCCTATGAGCACTTCATCGAAACTCTCAATACATCCACCAATGTTGACTTGAAGTTTGATGAGTTGTGCAACAAGCTCTTGCAACAAGATAGATGGAAGAAGCCGTTTGGAGCAACAATGAGTCTCCCAATGTTTAACAAGTGTTTATTGCCAAGGACATTGGCAAAGGCATGTCCACTCAACAGAAAGGACGAGGCAATGCAGAGGAGAGCTCCAAGAAGTCTTTCACATGCCATTACTATGGGAAGATGGTCATATGCAGAAGTTTGCAAAAAGCGGTTGGCTGATGAAAAGTCCAACTAGGAAGAGTCTCAATAGAGTGCTCAAGTGGCAGAGTATACTAAGTAGAAGGAGTTTGCATATTATGGATTCATGGCTAGAAGATCATTAGATTATGGGTAGACTTAGTTTAAGTTAGTAGAATGACCATTAAGGGAGGGTATTAAAGTAATGTTTTATCTTGTAATAGTCAATTGGCTTTTAGGATAGATTTTAGGAATCTTCTTTGATAAAGTCATGTTGACTTTAGATATTTTTCCTATGAACTGTCATCCTTATCCTTTGTGGATAAGGTATTTGTCATCCTTATCCTCTGTGGATAAGATCTTTGTAATCCTATATAAGGATGTTTTTGCTCCTTATTTCTTAATAGATTATTATGTAATCTTGGTTAACTTTATGTGTGCTTTTTTATAATATGGTATCAAAGCTTGGGTTTTGTAAATTCTAGGTATTGGTGAGTGCGTAAATTCTACGGACTGTGGCAGTGATGAATTGCACGTGAGAGACAGAGAAGAACACACCAAAGGAAGCTATATGGGTTCATACAAAGGTTTTTGATGATTTTTTTTAAAAAAAAAATTGTGGGTCTATTTTTTGTAATTTTTTAGTGGATTTTTTTACAAAATTCAAGGGTTTTTTAAAAGTTAAAAAAAATCACATAGGGTTTTAAGACCTAATTTTTGTAAAAATCGTATCTTTTAAATTTCTCTAGATTTTTTCAAAATTTTGCAGATTTTTAGAATTTTTGGTAGATTTTTTCGATTTTTTGTAGAATTTTTTGGAATTTTTAGATTTTTAAATTTTTGTAGATTTTTTGGATTTTTTTTGCAGATTTTTCCAAATTTTTGCTGATTTTTTTAATAAAATTGTGGGTTTTTGAGCCTTTATTTTGACGATTTAAAAAAAAATCATGGGAGTTGTTCCCACTGATTGTCTTGGGTTTTGTGCCAGTTGATTACAAAATTTACCTCGTATTTTGTGCTTTTGGAAAATGGGAGAGATGTCGTCTTTGTCCAACATCATGTTGGAAAGTGCCTAGAGGTTCAGTGGGAAAAACTACAACACGTGGAAGTAGAGGATGCTTACCATTTTTGAGTACTAGTGTTTGGATGCGCTTGTTCTAGGTATAGAAGTTCATCCCATAGTTGCAGGGAAGGATCGAGACAAGTATGATGGAGGTAATCGGGAGACAGTTATGCTTCTCAAGTTATCAATCACCGATGAGATGCTACCAGAAATACCATTTGGTAAGTCTTGTGGAGATTTGGAAGCATTTGAAAGATCTTCATGAGACCTCAGACAAGGGCAGGGCTTTCTTCCTGAAGAATATGTTGTTTTCCATTATGATAGATAACAAAGTGTCTTTGTAGGAGCACTTAATGAAAATCAAAGACATTCACGATCAATTGTAGGCCATTGGTCGCAAGATGGAAGAGGAGGATATGGTGGTGATCACACTGAAAAGCTTGCCACGATCTTATGAGCACTTCATCAAAACTCTCAACATTACATTCACCAATGTTGACTTGAAGTTCGATGAGTTGTGTAACAAGCTCTTGCAACAGGATATGTGGAAGAAGCAGTTTGAGAGTAGTAGTGAGTCTTCCAATATTGAACAAGTATTTATTGCTAAGGACATTAGAAAAGGAAAGTCCACTTAGCAGAAAGGACGAGGCAATTTAGAGGAGAGCTCCAAGAAGTCTTTCACATGCCACTACTATGAAAAGATTGGTCATAGGCCAAAGTATTGCAAAAAATGGTTAGCTGATGAGAAGTCCAACCAGGAAGAGTCTCAACAAAGTGCTCAAGTGGTAGAGTACACTGAGCAGAAGGAGTTTGCATATTATGCATTCATGGCCAGAAGACGATCAGATTATGGGTAGACTTAGTTTAAGTTAGTAGAATGACCATTAAGGGAGGGTAGTAAAGTAATGGTCAATTAGTTTTTAGTATAATGTTAGTATTATGTTTTATCTTTTAATGGTCAATTAGCTTTTAGGATAGACTTTAGGGATCTTCTTTAATAAAGCCATGTTGACTTTAGATATTTTTCCTACGAGTTGTCGTCCTTATCCTTTGTAGATAAGATATTTGTCTTCCTTATCCTTTGTGGATAAGATATTTGTTATCCTATGTAAGGATGCTTTTGCTCCTTATTTCTTAACAAATTATTATGCAATATTGGTTAACTTTATGTGTGTTGTTTTTGTAATATCAAGTGCAACCATCCTCTATTCACACCTATGTTCTTGACTTATCTTGGCATGTGGGAGGGTCTCAGTGATATGACTTCCTTTATAATCAATTTTCTTTAGTATATCCCTCAAATATTTTATTGATTGTCCAAATTTTCCTCATCTAATATTTTGAAGGCTCCAATAAGCGGAGTTTTAAGATATAGATTTCTTGGCCAAGTGGTCATGAGAAGTCACACGAAGGTAGAGGTAATTATGGGCACTATTCCTGTAAATATTGCACACAAAATAATTATCATCCCTCCTTAGGGAGATATCCAAGAAAAGAAAGCTATCATTTTAATCCACCTCTTTGATGAGCTTAATGCTCTAAAAGTTGTGGCAATCTTCTAATTTGTCCACATCATCTGTCCAACACACATGGTATCATCCACATGCTTTTTTCACCATAAAAAAAGGGAGCATAAATGAGTTGAGAGACTTCTTACCTATCAAATTATTTCATAAATAGATTGGTCATCACCAGAGAAAAAAGGAACCTATTAAAATAAATACAAATTTCTCACACAACTCCATTCAAATTGAAGGAAGTAGATTTTAAACACAATTTACTAAGGTCTTACATCTTCTCAATAGTGAGAGATCCAATAATGGCAACCAATTTTTTTAGTGGAACTTTAGTGAAAAGGGAGACCAAATTGAACCTCACCAACTCACATTCCTTAGTTTCCTTGTCCTTTACAAACTCTACAAATATACAGTCCTAAATGAAGGAATTTTTAATGTCGTGAGTCTCTTCACTCAAGGGATGCCTACTTTGTGGATCTTAATAACTCCATACATCCTTGGAGTGATTTTAGGTTGAACATTTAGTAGTCTCAACAACCTTCCTTATTATCGAATTTATTTGGTTATATTTCAACTTTTTATAGCTCCCACTTTTATGCTAATGATCTTCAAATTTTTTTAATGCAATCATGCATTTTGATTACAACAATTGCAATCCCTCATCCACTTTAATGCCTAATATTTATAATTTCTTTTAGCTTCTAAGAGCCACTTTCTCCAATCTAAGGATACTACAATTTGGTAGTTGAGAATGTCTGTAGGGCTAATAAAAAATATTTTAATATTGCTTGTCTCATTAGCTAGAGGAGTCCTCATATGAGATTATGAGATATGCCTAGGGGTGATGGAAAAACTAAAATTAAATTGGGGTAGTTAAGAACTAGACTCGAACAACTAATTTGTCTTACCATCATAATTCCAAGGTTGACATTATTATTGTTGAGATTCATGAACAAGTGTTTCCAATATTATCATAATGAGAGAGCTCCATAAACTCTAACCAAGTAGTCTCAATTACTAAGCAAACAACCCCATGTTACCAGATTTACACATGTTGCATAACAACTAGTCATTGCAATTGCGATATAGTTACAAGTATAGTTAGTAGAAATTAGTTATAGTAGTAGCAAATTTTGATTGGTCATGTACTTAAGTTATTCTTAATTTTGCTAGATGAATTTGGAAAACACATTTGAACACTAATAATATAAGGTTTATTATAGTCTTAGAATTTTGTTAGGAATACAATATCAAAATTTTGAATATAATATTAAAATAAAACTCATCTAGATACAATATTCCAAAATGAAGAATTTCAATTTCAATTTTAATCGTTGCATCAATTTTAATTTTATGATTGGTAAGATTGAATTTTGACATTGAATGAATAAATATTGTCAATGCAAGAAAAAACAATATATTTGATTGCTTAATAAGAATGAATTTGCATTTGTTTACATTATTACCAAATAGTACATTAGATTGTGGAAGATGGCAAATGACTACGACCACAATTTTTTTTGAGATATGTTTGAAGTACTTGACATGTATACATTTGAAGAACCAATATGGGCACCATTGGAGGAAATAACTAGTATTGAATGAATATTGGAAATAATAATTTATATTTGTGTAGACTATTAGTATAGAATGACTTGGTGGATTATCCAAATTGCAAGATGAAATTATTGCAATCCAAAGTAAAGTCACCTTCCATTTAAATATCACATAACATATAAACAACTATGGATTTACTTTCTAAATATTGCTCATATTTATGAGCAAGTGATGGTAATGATTGGTTTAGTGGCTGGTCCTCTAAAATGCACTAGAAGTTTCTTTTATTTGGAGTTTTCAAAATGCATGCTAGTTAGTATTTGTAGACATATACCCTTGGTTGATGGCATTTAGCACATTGTTTAATTCTCCCTTCTACTTTACTAACACCTTCAATTATGAAACCACATTTCACACAAATAGGTGAAAATGGATTTGTATATGTACTTGCAGTTGTGAGTTTGCCTTATACTTGTAGAGATGTTAGACATACATATGTTAGATAAAAAATGTTTGCAATAAATGCATTTAAGTAAATGATGAGATCAATATGTTTTGTGTTTTACATGGTGAGTTGATGAATAAACATAACTGTAGGTTGTAAGTTGGATTTGGCTATATGAAGTGTTCTTGAATTGTGTTGTTTCCTTTTACTATGTTTTTGACTGATAAGAATGGGGTTTTTTGGTGTGGAGTTAAATTGATGAAAAAAGAGACGCAGATGCATGAAACAAATACAATTGTGATACAATAATGTTGGAGGAAAAATATTATTTGATGAAATGCATTAAAACAAGAAGGAAAAAAATGAAAATAGACGAGCGTGTGATAGTGTACTCATATTGCATTATCATAATCTGTAGGACCATCTTTGATTTCTAGAGTTTGTTGATTGCCAATTTCTGTTGTTTGATTGCAATTGTAGCTATGGTCCCAATTGCACATGCTTTTGTGTTTGATAATAGCTATTTAGTTGTTGAGTTTTCTATAAAATTGTACTTTGAGCATATTCTAAGTATGGTTTCTATGGTAGTTGACTTGACCAATATAATGCAATTATAGTCCCTTTGGTTATATTTAGTTTTTGGAACAATTTTAAAGTTTCAATGCATGTTCTACTCATAATGAATCTTTGGTCTATACATTTCAACAAACTTAGGTAATATGGTAAATATAATTGTCAACCCCTATTCTCATTAGTCAAATATGCACAATATCTATTTGCTTTTTTTACGTTGTGAAGTGTTGTCTCATGATGAACACCATCTTCAAAAAATGTACTTCCTCCTTTATAGTTGATAATATTTTCAATTGACATATATTTGTTTATTGTTTCTTTTCAAATAATCATTAGTTCCTTTTAATTATTTTAAGATCTATGTAAAAATATTATTCCATAACTACCTTTTGCTACCATATTCTAATTCTATAGTTGCACACTTTCATTGTTGTTGAAAGAAATGAATAACTAGTTTGTTAATAAGAGATTTTTTTTCTTTGGCAATGGAGAGATTTAGATTAAATGTATATCATAATAGAAGCTACTTGATTCTATTGCTAGAACATGATGGAATTAGCCAACAATGTAGGAAATTGAATATTATAATTAAAGTGACACTTTAGTTATTTATATTTGTTTTGAGCCATAATGCACTTGCATTTGTGATATTAATTGTAAAAGCAATTGTGTCTTGGGTTTTCTAGTATGTATCAATATAAAATATTTTAGATTGAAGATTGTTGAAGTTTGACAATATACAATCAATAAATGTTTTCATAAGTTCCTTATATTTTGTAGTAAAAATCATATGTTGTGGCTATTCATATAGTTTTCTAGGATTTTAGATATTGAGTTTCATCCTTGCATGTCTATGTTAAAATCTCTTATGAAAATTGTGATATTATTCAAATTTTTATTGAATATAACATAATTTATACAATTACACTATCAATTGATTCTATTAATGTAATGTATATATTCACAATTATAATTTGTAATTATTTTATACACTTTTTTCTCATGATAACTTCTCTATTTCTTTGGAATTAGATTTTTTATGTAATTGACATTTATTTTTAATATATGTGACAATTCCATTAACATTGTAATTGATACTGCAAAAGAAAGGTTGTAGCACATTAACCATAGTTTTGTTGAAGGCATATGTCTCTTGCAAACACAAAACTTTGGCCTACATTAAATCATAGTCATGTAAAATATCTTCCATGTCTGCTTCTAGGTTACAAGTATTGAGAGACGAAATTGAAATAGAATAAGACAAGTATGTAGAATAATATTTGTTTTCTAATTTCCAATTTGCCTCATTTTATATTCATTTTTTGGGCAATGAATTTTTTTATTGTGAAATTACATTTAACGAGCACATAGTCCACTTTTCTTACACATGAAAAAGCCTTGCAAAGTAATCTTTGTTTTCATATTTTGTGTGGATCAAATGAAATTCCATTCATAGTCAATCCTTGTGAGCTATGAATTGTTCTTACACATGCTATTTACACATTCTTGTTCACCTATTTTTTTTTTCACATGATGCAATTGTTTTAGCTATTTGTAAAATGGGAGTCCAATCTAGTGATATATAAGAGTGCAAGTTTTCTTTCTTGATGCCTCCCAATGCTTGTATCACAAAATTTCATCCATATTGTATCAATTTTAAATGTTCAAGTGTATGCTTTGAATATTTCATCTACACCATTGACTAATCTATCTTGCACATTGTAGTTTCTAGAGAAAATTTTAATTAGCATTTCTAACATTTCTAGACAATTGATAACATCTATTCATTACACATTTTGACATCTTTATCTTGTACTAAATATGTGCACATTTTGGATCAAATGCTAGTACTAATAAAAAACACTATTGACATGCAATATCATGTACTGTTTGGGTGTTTGTACACATTCTATTTAAGATGGAAATAAAATTTTCATCAGTTTGACACATTAAAGTTAGTAGATCAGAGTATTTTATGTTGCCTTTTCAAAACGTGTAGAAAAAATTCCTTGTTTACCATTGGTTCTTTGAAAATGAAAGTCTTAGATGGGTTGTGCTTTATATTTATCTCCATAAAAGATAAAATCACTATTGCGAAAACACTTGGTTTGCATATGTTTTATATCTAGGGCATGTTCTTCAATTGAAAAATAAAAATAATTTCCATTTAGAGAAACTCCATCTACAAGAAAAGTTGTAGTTTCTCATATTAATTTTGTAATCTATCTAATGCATTATTATTAAGTAGGATATAAAGTAGACTTATTGAAATGAAGAATAAATGTGCAGTGTATTATCATCCCACTTGTATTGCAAGTTACTTTTCTTGTGTTTGCTACTATTAAGCATTTTATTTCCAATGGATCATTTTTCAAATATGTCATAAACACATTAGCATTTAGAAAATTACTTTTGTTGATTGTTTTTCTAGTTCTTACTCCACTTGTGAGAAATATATATAATCCTTTATTTATGTGTCTTTTATTGCTATGTACTTTACATTAGTTTGGTCTTTGTTAAACATCTTTATAATATTGTGGCATTTGAGTCTAATGATAATTTATAGATGCTTAGTGTTAGAACCGATAGTTAGCTTAATAGAAGCTAGGAGCTACTTCTTAGAGGGGATTCAAAATTTATTTCATTTGCTCTTTCTTATTGGGGGGTATTCATTATGTATTTGTGATAGAATTGGTTTTTTGTGATCCATCACTTGTACACACTTTTTTTCTCTCTTTTGTAGAGGGGTGATTCCACAATAGTGGTTTACAATTTTTGGCCAAATTGGACACTGAAATTATTATTTTTAACTAAATCTTCACATTCAGACACCTATAGCGGCTAAATCATGAGGAATTTGAAGATGATGCAAACTAGAGTCTCGTCACATTTTTTCTGTAGATTCTAAAATTTTTTCAAAATTTTTGGAATCAAATTACCTTCTTTTCCATCTCCCAGAAAGCTAGTTTTTTCAGAAAATAACATTTTTAAAAAGTGGCCCAGATAATGCATAATTTTTTTTATGAAGGATAAAATTAATTCTTTCAATTTAGATTTTTAACTCTAATATCTAGTGCTTCCACTTGGTTAGATAGTTTTTTATTGAATATTTTTTCTTTAATCAAGTTTTGAAGTTAAACCAATTACAATTCAAACATAGTGTGAAATAACGTTTTTTTTGTATATATCGAAATTCAATTTTTTTCTTGGATCAAGGACTTCAATATCTGGTGCACTCATATTTTTCAATTTTTTTTTGATAATCATATTTTTCTACATGTGCAAAGACGCTTAATTTTTGATGAAAAAATCTATGTTTAATAAAACTAAAAAACAAATACATAATAAAACAAAACATATTAAAATTATATTAAGTTGGATAGCTCGTTCTAAGGACTACGATTTTAGTTGGGTTTGTGAAGACTCCTCCATTTTCATCCTCAACGAGCTTGAAGCATAAAAATTTAGGTTTTTAATGTTTTAGGGGAGAATGAGGAATAAGGGGGGTTCATTCGAACCCCCTTCAATATGAACTTTTTTTTAATTTTTTGGGCAGGAAATGTGGGCCTAGTAATTAATGGGTTCGCTCGAACCCTAGTTCGGTTGAACCCCTTTTTGGTTCGGTCGAATTTGTAGGTTCATTCGAACCCTTAAAACCAATTTTTTTGCCATGGGGTCATTTTTTCTTAGTTTTCCTTCCTCCATCAAATTGTAAACCACTATTGTGGCTTCACCCAAAGGAGGTTTCTCCCACTTGATTTGTCTCCTTTACTGCTATTATGCTTGAGATCTTAGTTTTTAAATGGGTAATTTATCAAGGCTTATTGTTGGGACTCATCTTCCCTTTTGGATTATGTGTGTAGCCTCCCTAAGGTGCATTGAAGGACGGGTGTTGGTGTGAAATTAATATTCACACATTATCATAAGTTAATTATGAATTTATTTTTGTATTATTAGTTTGTGTAATACCCCTCCTATTGCTATTTGGACTTGTTATTTTTCTATGTTTTTGTTTGATACTTTGAGACTTTGATAGTTACTGTTTGGATTGGTGGATTTGATAGTTTAGACTGTTTGATGATTATGCTACTTCATTTGAGGACATGGATATTATTATAAGACATTGTGATTACATTTGGTTGGTGATGTTTAATTTGATTTCAGTAATACATTGTGATGCAGTGGTTTAATAATTAGTTTATGATGTGATTAGTTAGTTAGAATTGTTACTTTATACTTAATGTTGAAATTGTTATAATAGTTTTGGTGAGAGGACAGTGTAACACCACTCGTTCGCGATTGCCCTGCTACGTTGCCATTCCTTCTCACAATGTGATGTTTTGATTATATATATATACATGTACACGACCTTGTTTGTATGCAGGAATTGCAAGTATAGAGTCTTGATTCCACCTGCTTTGGAAGGAAAGGGCGAGCATCAATTTAACCCAACGGGCATGATGTTGAAACAGAGATGACAAGGAAGTCACCCCGTCCCATGTTTGTCAAACCGTCCTGATTGAGTGGTATTGTGCGTCTTTGTTTTTTGTCATTTTTGCAATTTATTATAGTAATTTGTGTGTATTTTGGTATTTATTTTATGTTGATTTTTTGTATGATGTTTATATAATTAAATGATGTTAATAAATGTTTATAATAGTGTTGGAATAATTTATTTTAAAATATAAAAGTCTTATATTAAAAAGTCGTGATTTATTTAAAAGAGTAAATTAAATTATTTAAAATTTAGTATTTTGATAATTTAATTAAATAAGCTTGTTGAGGATAATTATGAAATAAAATTATTTAAATAAATGAAATTGTGTGAATTGCAAGTAAAACTGCAAAATCATAATTAAAAACAAAAAGTATTGTTAAATGGGAAAAAAATTAATAAAAAAAAAGAAAAGATAAAAATGATGAATGAGTGTTGAGTGTTGGCTGAAAAATTGGGATTAAAATTAGAAAATTTCTTTTAATTTGGATTTTTAGGGCTTTTCAAAAAGATGAGATATATTTTTATTTAATAGCAAACTTGTGAGATTTTTGGATTGACGGGAAATTTTTTGATAGAAGTTACACAAAAACAATAGTTCTGAAATATTGGATCTTCTGGGGTTTTCTGTTTAATGGTTTCACTTTTTCATTGTTCTGGGGAGGTTCTTCTGAATTGAATATTAGATTAGAAATTTGAACAAGGAAATCGGGTGGAGAAATTCTGAAGAAGGAATGAGAGCTCTTCGAAAGGCTATCTGGATCAAGCTAAGCTTCATCAGATTTTCAACAGCGCAGGACTTCAGGTTCCATTTTCTTATTTCTCTAGTTTTCTATTTCAAAAAGAGAATTGAAATAAATAAATAAATAGATTTTTTGTGAAAGAAAATTCTTTTAGAAATTTAGAAATTTTCTTAGTTGTAAACAAACAGAAGGAAATGCTATTGAATTTTGTTTGAAAATGTCCAATTTCTTTATCATTCTGCTGTGGAAAAGATCAATTTTTTTTATTAAAATGGATTTGTAATATTTTCCTATATATATTTATATATATACATGTATATACATAATGTATGTATATATATATATATAAATATATACTGTGCTGATATTTGTAAGAAAATGTTTCCTCTGGATAATTTTATATGATTAAATATATCTATATATATATACTGCTGTACAAACGTATATATATATAAATATATATATTTATTATTTGATTTCTTTTGAAAGTACCATATTGCTTCTATACTTGGGCCGAACCCTATGGAGGTCACCATTATTTTAATTTTATGTTTTAGATATATCTTTATTATTCTGTTTTGGGCCGAACCCTGGAGGTCGACATTGGTATTAGTGCTAGGAAGTGGTTGGCCGGGCCGTACCCACCTCCCCCAGCCTTCCCTTGAGGGCGCGACAGTCCAAAGGACTATCACAGTAGTCCTTGGACTGCGCACAGTCCTTTTATATGGGGTTTCCCCCTTGTAATATAAATAAGAATCGTTCTTCTTTTTATATTCATTTTTTTATATTAATTAATTTTAATTATATAAAAATATATATATCTGTGTATTAAATGCATAATTATAACATAATGATGATAACATAATATTATATGTATAAATATTGTATATATATATATATAATTGTAAAAGATTTACTAAACTCTTGTGCTTATGAATGTGAAATTAGGAATTTTAATGGTATTGGTTAATTAAAAAAAAAGAAAAATTATTTGTATTTGTTAGAGTAATCTTTGATTTGTAGTTCAAAATTATTCTAAGGGAAATGAAGGTTAGTAAATGGTATAAACACATTGTGTAATGTTGCATAAAATTGTTATGTTATTCTGAGTTTAAAATTTGTGAGTTCTTTGGATTATGGTTTTGGTTTTTCTTTTGATGTGGGAACCGTGTTGTATTTGTGGACCCATTTATAGATGTTGAGATCCTTAGGATCCCAGAGGTGTGTTTTATTGTTGGATGTTTATCCTCATTTTTTTGGTGCTCTTGATATTGCCAGACATTGATATCAGTAGTTTTGAAAGGGTTGTGTGGGGTTATGTTGATACTTTGATTATGTGTTTTAGCGAAATGAGTAATGCCTCGCATGCCATTGGTTGTGATTTAATGTTTCATTCTTTATGGTACAACCCTTGCTTTTGTTATGTTTCAGAGCCTTCAGGGAGAGTGGCTCTTCGTAGGGGCCGACGCCTCAAATAGGAGGAAGGGCTCAGGATAACCCACGTAAGAGTAGGTTAACAAGTGAAAACCTAATAATAGAACTTAGGGGGATGGGTAGTAAAAACATATAAGATAATTTTGGATACCTTATCTAGTCATTAGGGCTATCGCAGACTAATGGTAGACTGAGAAGGCCATGGTCAACAAAGTCGTAACTTCGTCCTCAAGAGAGGTTAACGGCTCTGCATGAGTCACCCTATGGGGCCGGCGCCTCAAGTAGGAGGAAGGGCTAGGATAACCATAGATGGGGGGCCGACGCCTCATGTTGGAGGAAGGGCCAGGATAACCCATGTAGGCTATGCGATGACACTCTCCACTTGTTGCCCTTGTGCTTTACTTTCTTGGTTGCCTCTGGAAGTGTGTTCTGATTGTGGTTTCGATTTAATTGGAAATGTATTATGATTGTTTCTTTAGTTTACTTGGCATGTGATTAATGGTTATTGTCTTGGTTTATTTATGATGTGTTTTATGGTTTCAGTTATTGTGATTGAGACTTTGTTGTTGTCGTTTATGATCTATGTATTCTTGATGTTGTTATTGGAGTATTGTTGTATGTTATTCTTTATTGGAGTTGTCTTATGACATTCATGGTCGTGATTACTTCCTTGTCACCTTTGAGCACGGGGGGTGGGTTATTTATGACCCACGTGGTCGGGTGGAACGTGCTTCGCACCCGTTGGGTTTCCCCATCAACTTTTGTCTTCACATCATTCTTCAGATGGAGCTTGTACCAGTTATTTATCTTGCATTTTAGATATTAATTGTACTATGTATTTATCCCACATGTATGGGAGATTTCATTGTATTTCATTTATGGTGAACATGTAATGTAATAAACGATGATGTATTAATTATGCACTTTTGTAGCCATTCATTTTAAGAGATTTATTATGATTTTATCATGTGATGTAAATTATACTTATGCTTATGGATGTGTGTATGTTATCTTTTGAAAATGGATATTGTAATGGCTATGATGGAGGTTAGATTAGTTAAGTTTTTTAGCTTATGTATAATCTTTTGTTATGAGTTGTTATGCGATGTGACCTCGCGTGCCCCAGAGGACTTGACGTTATGATGTTAATGTGCAATGTAAATATGTTTTAATGTTTTGTTACATGTTTACTTCATATTATTTTTTTTAAAAAAGTGTAATGTTTTGTCCTTTGGGGTTTGCACGACGGGTGTTACATTGTGAATCTTATGATATGTATCATATTATTGCTTTTCTACTTTTTCTATTTTTGGAAAATGTGGATGCATATCTTATTGTAATTAATGAAATGAATGAATAAATGCACTATTTAATATTCATTTTTTTGTGTGCATCTTTTCCTTTGGTTTTCAATTGTTGTGTGCTACTCTCTTGTAGAAGAATATCTATAGGTTAGCTTATGCACATCTACCTATTAGCTCTAATATTTAGTTATTTGTAATCCAATGTCATTGTGCTTGTTTTTGTTTGAATGGTTTAGGTATTGCAATTCTTTATATAGGTTATAATTCTTATGATTCATGCTCTCATTTTTTTGTTGTGAAAGATATTTTTATTTAGATTTTTTTACCTTGTCCAATGCATTGTTAATGTCACCCCATTTTGTATTTTCATAAAATATTCAAACTCCGAACTATTAAACTTTATCTTTCATTCATGGGAGGAATATGTAGTTTACCATGTTTGAAAACTATTTTATAGTTCCTTTTTGCTGTTCTTGAATAGAACTTATAGCCATAATTTTTTCCTACAATTATTTTCATGGCTTGTGTGCTTGTTGTACTTCACAAATTGCATGACCCTATATTTTCCATGCTTTAATATTTTCTTTCTATTTTGGTTGTATGTTGATGGAAATTTAGCAAAACAATTGTTCTTTAATGTGTTTGTGTGTGAGATATAATGTTAATAATAGATGGGCATTTGATGTTCTTTAAATTATCATATTCTATGTTCCATAGTAATTAAGGTTTAAGTATAATTACCCTTTCTTCAATTAGTGATGTGTTTTTTAATATGAATTTGCCTATATTGCAATTCAATGGCCAAGGATAAGTATAATATAACCTTCGTTGGAGGTTGAGTAATGTGTTATCCAATGTGCCCATCATTTCAATGGAATCAATTCTACTTTTCTTGTGTTATTTTTGTACTTTTAAATGTATTTGTCATTGGCATGTCTACTTTTGTCATTTAAGACATACAATAAGAGACTACTACATATGCATTGAGAATTAATGTGTCTATATTTGCAGCCCACACTTTTGGTATTGTTCTAACAAAACTATTGTTTCATGCTTCTAAAGGTTTTGTTGCAAGAAGATTGCTAGTTGTTTTAATGCCAATCATATTGATTTTATGATTGCATCATTGGTTAGAAAACTTTCATAGGTTGTTTTGGTATATCAATTTATTTCTAGATCATTTTCAACAACACTTTTGTATTCATTCTTTCATTCTCATTGTGTTCTATGTGATTGTACTATTTTTGTTTCATCTACAAGACATAATAAAATTATATTTACAATTTGCACCTTTTTTTTTGTATTGTGACACACTTGGACTATAAAAAATATTCTTCTAGAAAGTTTGTCTTGCAAGTTATAAAGTTATCAACACCATTTGTAATTCTCATGTTTCTATTCTAACAATAAATTAGAGTATTTTTTATTCATATTGTAGCATGGTATGTATTTCCTCTATTCTAAAACCCTCATACAAAGTATTATGTAATGCCTCTAAAGAATGTGACATCCTAGTTAGTCAATTATTTCAAGCATTTCAACCTATGATTGTACTAATGAGTGCAAGTGATAGGGCCTTTTTAACCAAGCAATCAATGTTGTTATATTCTATTGTTCTCTTATGTTTATGTTTGTTTGTTTTCTTGTATAAACCATACAATGTGTCTACTAATGGCTTCCACTTGTGTTTTGCACTTGTAAATATCATAAAAAATGTCAAGAGTCCTAGAATTGTCTTATAGTTGTAAATATATTTTTCATCTATTGGAAGCAATTAGGTAAAATTTCAATGTGCTTAAACTCTATGTATCCAATGCTAGATTTTAGAATAAGATCATTTTTATTTTTATCTTTGTATTTGACATTTTCTATTTTGTGTTCACATGTTTGCAAGAACTAGGTCTATTATTATTCAAACTATTTTAAAAAATAGGTTTGTTGTATGGTTTGCAAACTCATGGATTTTGTGCAATAGTTTCAACTGTGTAATTTTATGGTAAGTAAATGCTCTTTCTATCATTTCATCATGTAGATCCCTATGAAATAGAGTTGGGAAGTTCATCTCTTTTGCACATTTGTCTTTGGAAATATCAAGTGAAAGGTGTCCTTTCACATAAATGATTTTTATAATCTAGTCATGCATATCATGAATACATTTGGAGTCTATTAATCCATTTACTAAAGTGTCACCTAATTTCTCATCTTCCATCTCACTTTTTGTTCTACTTTTAGATAATAGCTTTTCAATTTTGTAAGTACAAAATTAGTATTGTTTTGTAGAATACTCCAATTTTTTCTATGCGAATATTTTCTTGTATGCATAATTGTCTTGTGTACAACTCTTCTAGATTTTTCACAACAATGCTTACATGTATCTTGATTGATTGATATGCATTTCAATATTATATTTTCCTTTTTAAACAACTATAAATATTATTGTTTTATCAATGCATCTTGGTAAAGCTTTTTGTACAATATCCTTACTACTAAGAACATTGATGATTGGTCTTGTAATATTCATTTGGTGTCATTTGTAACCCCCCTAGTTTTATTTGTGCATATACAATTTGAAGTGATACAATTCTCTCTTTTAAATTAGTGTGCATTTTTACACAAGGTGACGAGCTATTTCATCTAATCTATTCTAATGTTACAAATGGAGATAATTTTCCATTTTAAAGAGCTCTTTTATAAATTTTACATGTAAATTCTTTTTTGATTGGTCTATTCTCTTTATTAGAGTTATATTTACATGTTCATATTTGGTCATAATTACCATGTTGTGACAAAAATGTAGTTTTCATATTTTCAGTTGTGCTCGGGGTGTTATTAATTTATTCTATATATAATCTAGTGCTTTATTTTTTGGGATCATAATATCTCTTTGTCTTTGTAATAACTAGGGAACTATTTTGTTTTTATTTTTAATTTTACTTGTAAAGAATGCATTTCACATGTTTGTCACTCTTTTTGCACTTGTTTCATGTATGCTAACATGTAGACACGTTGCAGCTGTGGTTTCTTTTGAAGCGGGGATTTTCTTTAGTTATCAAGCTTTTTTACTTTTTTTTATTCTAAGTGGTTCAAACAAACAATTGATAATGTTTACATGTATTATTATTTCTAATAGCTCAAAATGTAAGTGTATTGTATCTAATTGAAAATACATTATGCTATTTGACATTGAACTATTTGTATTAGTAGAATACTCATTAACAATGTCATAATTCGTTGAGGAACAAATTGACATTGAACTATTTGTATTAGTAGAATATACATTAACAATGTCATAATTTGTCGAGGAACAAATTCAATTTTCTATGTGTAGTATTTTTGATAGCCATTTTAAGTTGAATCTTCCTCCTTCAGTGTGATCTTTTGATAGGGTTTTGCTATTTTTATAATGTAATCTGGCCAATTTGTGATGCATTGTACATCTTATATGATAATTCATATATCCAATAGTTCTAAACAATTTTATGCATTTCAACTTCCATCCATGTATGCATTACAAAATGTTTAAGCAATATAGATTCTTACTTAGAACTATACATAAAACATTTTGTTTGATAAACAATATATGACATTAAACAAGCTCTCACCACAATGACTAGCAACCATATTTAATTTACACAATCCACACATTTGCATTATAGGCATAATACAATTCCATTTCATTTCTAAGTTTATGTATGTATCTGATAGATAGTATGCTGATTTTGTTAAAGGATAAATGCTTATTTTTGTAAAGCAATGACTAAAATACAAAATTGATTTATGTTTAAATTTGTATTAAATGATATGCATATCTTGTTTGATGAAAGACTACATTGTAATGGCTATATTAAGCCACTTGAACTATAATGCCCTGCTAGGAAACCCCAAAGGACAACACAACTAGCTAACAATTATGACACAATTTTTTTTAATTTAAAAGTGAGTCAATGTATAAATCATACTAACGTTAATATAGAATGTAATCTACATGCACATTTGTACTGACTATGTCCTTTAGGGTATCATGACTACATTACAAACACCTCAATTATCCAATCTAAACATACATCACAAAGTAACTACAACACCAACTCATTTACATCCATTGCATTATATATATATTTCCACAGATACAACACCATTAAAAATCATATATTACAAACTAATGAATACATATACAACTTCCCACACATGGGGTAAATCATAACACTGTTTACAAGTTCACATCAAAGCTTCCCTTATAACAATGGGAAGGATACATCACATAAATGTTAAGGTACAATTGAAATGATTATATTACATAACATCAACGCTAACTCAAATTTGGTACAAGATCTGGAATCTTTGCATGTGGTACAACATCCATGCTTATGAACATCATTTGATAACGCAATGGAGTGCATGGAACGTTCCACCCAACCATGTGAAACCCTAAGGTCCACCCCCCATGCTAGGAGATAACGATAAGGTCCCACCACCAAAGCAGACAACAAGACAGTAGCACGACACAAAAGGGCAACATGACTCCAACAAACATTAACCACAAATAACTCATAACAAAGACACCACTTCGAGAGGTATGCAAAAAGTGAACATAAGACAAGGGAATGCTAGGTTGCTACAGGGAGGAGTGTGATCACATAGCTTGCTATGGGTTACTCTGGCGTAACCTTCCTAGGCTACTAGGCCCCCCATCTTGGGTTAACCTGGCCACCTCTACCGGCCGCTGGACCCCCATACAAACTCATACAGGATCAACATGCCTTCCAAGAAGATAAGACATTTGATCTTGCCATTCCAGGCCTTCCCACTCATCTCAAGCCTAAACAAGCACTTGAGTCGTGAGTGAGGTGTTACCTTGATTAATGTGAACTATCCACCCCCTATTTTATTTTAGGTTATCATTGATTAAAAAAACTCTCAATGAGTTACCCTGGTGCCACTTTGTATGCCAAACCCCCATAGAGAGCCACTCCCCCTACTAGCAACTAGAAGACCCAAAAATATCCAACTGGGTAAAGCCATATGCACAAATTCACAAAATCTCATAAACATACACAAAAGGCGAGGCATAAACCATCCTGCACACAAGTCCAAATCAAAGTGTAGAATATATCGTGCAAGGCTAATAACCTTCAGGAACGCATTCAATGCATAAGCAATCATATCAAACGAATAACATAGAATCCATCAAGAAGAAAATTTCCCCTAGCCTCTGGAAGACTTTCAATATCCACCCCTCTCAATGACCAAACCATCAAACAATAACTCACAATCAACCCATTTTCACTTCTTACTAACTTTACTTCATACCACAACTCAATTCAGTGACATAATCAAGAAAGCAAGTAATTTTACAATACAATCACTACATTTTCAAGCATTCGTCTTAAACTAAGAATAATCTATTATCCCATATAAACTAACCTTTCATTTATCTAAGTAAAATAAATCTCTTCTCGATTTAATTTCCAATTTCAACCATAAACATAATTCAATAAATCCCATGAGCAGATTTGCTCTTTCTCTAACATCATAATTTAGTTATACATACATATGCATATATATATATCCATATATCTATGTATGCACAAACATATACACACACATATATATATATAATTACGAAAACTTAGAACACAATAAAATTGAACGCTAAAACAACTGTATTCACCATTTTACATGGCGCGATGCATGCAAGTAAACTTTAGTTTATGGCAAATTAATTATCAATGAATTCACCTACTTCACATAGTCGGCTAGTAAGCAAACTGTGGGGATATTCAACTCCATAAATTGAATAACTAGAGAGGATTTATGCCGTTCCTATCATTCAATAAGGTGTCAATTCCAAGTGTGGATAAGGGGAAATACAAAATTATTCACCACAACAAACGAATGCCATGCAAATTGATTCATTCAAAAGATGAAACAATTTGATGATACACAACAACCATTTTGTAACTATAAAATAAAAACTATGCCATGAAGCGACGTAATAGGTAGAGATGAGATACTGTGTTAAACCAGGTGCCCAGAATTTCCCAGTTTATAACTCAATCAAAAGAGAAAACAAGAATTTAATAGAGGAATTAAACAAGGTGTCCAACAAAGAGGGGTTTCAGGCTACAAAGACTACACAATCTGTCAATTGATTTGCAGCAATGGCTTACAATCCTCAGCTAAGCAAATACTAATTAATTCAACTAGGAATAAATTAATGAATAAATATTCTTTTATTTACCATGCAAGCTTTATTTCCAATAGTAGAGATAGAATAGCAGACATAGAATTGGAGAAATAATGGAACCTGATTTCACTTGTTTGACAGAGCTGAGATCTTGATGCTGAGCTCTCTCAAATTCTACATAAATCCAAATTCAAAGAAACCCCAAATCCAGTAGAAAACTCCAAGAAAATAGAGAAAACCCCCAATCTCCAAGAACCCGAACATTCATGGGAGAGATAAACCAAGATTAGTTTCCAGAAAACATGCAAAACCCCCCCCCTTTCTTTAGCAAATTAATCAATTTATTTCCTGTTCCATAATGTCCATTATTGCATGTTCTTCATTAATTTAATTATTTTATTTTTATTTCCCACTACCAACAACTACCTTCTTTTTTATTATTTTTATAATTTAACTATGCTTTATTATTTACACATGATAAATCAACAATTGATATATTTAATTTATTAATTTAATCTTTCCTTTTGATTTCATTTGCACAATAGAATAATAAAATACATTTATTTTAATATTCCTTTATTAAATCATAAATTTTAATTTATTTAATTTAAATAAAACATTAATACTATTTTATTTATCAAAATCACAAATGTATTAAAACGTTTATTTCAATTATCAAAATACCCTCTACAAAAATCTTTATTTTAATATAATAATCAATCAAAGCACAAATCAACCCAATTTAAATCAAATAGACTAAACACCAATTAACCTCACAGACAACACAAACAAGGTGAATCATGGAGGGACACTACATGAACAACCATCATATGCAATATGTATTTCCCCATATTAGATATAAAAACCATGTATTAAAATAATTTTGTAATTTATAATATTAGTGAATAGAACATACAATCATATGTATAATAGTAGTTCAATGCCTTTGAACATAGTTTGATAAAATTACAATAGAACCACTAAATGCTTGTAGATTTGTTAGCAATGGAATACTCAAATAGTCTAGGAGAAAGTCATTGTTTGAGTTAAAATAATTTAAAAAAAAAACTCAAAATCATTCTTTGAATTAAAATAACACAAAAAATATAATACTCAAATTATCTTTACATTATCTCATAATGATCTAATTGAACAACTTACTAATTTGAGTTTCAATTTATGTGCAATTTTTTTTTCCAAAACAAGAGAAGCAAAAATATTAGCTAGAACAAAAATGTTTTTGCATGCAAAGAAGCAATAAGCATTAGACAATATTCTTATACAATATGTAGAGCATTAGTTATTGACATGTTTTTGATTTAATTGGTGTTAAATACAAATTATTTAGTAAATAAAATAGCAATGAGACAATCTGTTAACCATAGTATTTCTCATAAGAATAAAAAAATAACAAAATTAGTATATGGATTCAATTAGTGTGATTATGAATTGGGGATTAATAGTTTGTCTAAGCCATGAAATATGTTTGGAAATAAATGTGTATAGTATTATGAGGTATATACAAAACATAAAAGAATACAACATGTTTATTAATATGAACATTAATAATATGGGTTCATAACAATCACAACATTTAATTTTTGAGCCTTGTGTGATGTAGCAATATGGAATGCATAAATATACTCAAGTGATTTTGCATAAAATTATTTTTATTTTTTTGTAATTTTTTAAATCACACTCTTCATCATGTCATCTATATGTAAATGACTCAATTTAATTAGAAACACAATTATTAGGATCCAAGAGAATATACAAGAGAAGATCCAAATTTATGTTTTGGGCATAGAACACATGTTACTATAATATATCCTATCCAAAAATATATCATGAAGTTTGTCTCTTTATGTGTGAGTTTCATGATTTATCTAAATTCATACTAATATAGAGTGCATGAAGAATACTTGTCAATTTCCAAATTTTTCACATAAACAAAATTTAAATGTATAAATGTTAACATCATTTTCTAGATAAAATTAAAAAAATATAAAATTCTTGTAACCCAAATAACCTTGTTTGAACATCTAGAGATGATTCACTTATTTTAACGCCATAATAATTGAACGAGAAAATTCTTCAACAAAAAGAAGTTCAACCCATGATATAAAATTTAAGGACAAAGATTAGGGGAACATAACAAATATAATATAGACTATAGGGCATAGTCTATTTCCAATCTAATAGTATGTACACAAGCAAACTACAATTATTATTTCACATGTGAATGTTGGTCTATATCTAATCTAAGAATGTGTGTAGAAGCAAAACACCATTATAATTTCATGTGCAAATGCTATATCACATGTAAACCTCATATCATAATATTGAGAACATAATTTATTGACAAAAACCAAGGTTCAAATATCACAAGATTGCTCTCTATCATGTCAACAATTGAGATTGCTTACCCTCCAAATTAAGCTAGCCTCAGTTTAGAAAAAGTTTTCAAACAAGGTTCAAACCTCGCAGGATCACTCTCTACCACGTAAAAAATTGAGATTGCTTACCCTCCAAATTAAGCTAGCCTTATTTTGGAAAAAAAATTTCAACCAAGGTTCAGACCTTGCAAGATAACTCTCTACCACATCAACAATTGAGATTGCTCACCCTCCAAATTAAGCTACCCTTAGTTTGGAAAAATTTTAAGTGCCAACAACCAAGGTTCAAACCTAGTGGGATCGCTCTGTACAACATCAATAATTGAGATTACTTACCCTCCAAATTAAGCTAGCCTTAGTTTGAAAATTAAAGTTATTTGAAAAGGTCTCTCCTGCTCCTACTCCCACTCTTCCGCAATCACAGGGATCCATGATTCCTTTGTGTGTGTTTCTGGTGCATTGTTTGGATCTATTTCTTTTGCCACTAGGGTTTTGTCTATCGTGGGTATGCTCCCTTTCTCTACATTTGCTATTGTGTTGTTTGGGTCGACTTCATCTGTTGTAGGTGGAATTCAAGTCTCTAGTATAGCCACAGGTTCTTCTGTTGCTAAAATTGATGCATGTCATGTTGTTGCACCTTCAATGTCAACTTCTATTGTTGATGATTGCAACTTCACCCAAGCTACTGTTTCTAGTGTTTCTCACCCTTTAGGAAGAAATATCATCCTCTTCCTTGTGCAAATCATCCTCGATGGTGATTGGTGGCCAAGATGTAATGGAAAATGAGGAATTCTACCAAAGTAGAGGTGGTGTGCAAATTATACAATCTGTGGCCTTCTTTTCTTGATCTTCACAAATGGGCACTAGATTCTTGGAGGCATCTTGTGGTGGGTAAGATTGAACTCTTCCCCTATGCTAAAGGTTTTTTCATTTCCTCCTTTGCCTCCTTTGAGGATAGAGATTTGGCATTGGGAAAGCTATGTCCTTGGGGAGAGTAATCTCTCTTTGTTAAGCCTTGGAAAACTTCCTTTAATCCCCTTATTGAGCCACTAAATGTGCATTCGATGTGGGTTAGGCTTATGAACCTCCGTCTACAGTTTTGGAAGCCTTCATGTTATAAGGCCATTGAAAAATCTATTAGTCGCTTCTTGAAAGTTGACAATGCTACTTCATTCATATGACACTCCACATTTGCACACATTCTAGTGGATATTGACATATCCAAGCCCCTTTAGGGAAATGTGGTTTTTATGGTTGGGGATAGGCCTTGCACTCAACCTCTTGATTATGAGGGCCTCCCCTTTAGATGTTGTCAATACTTCTCCATCAGTCACATGACTAAAAATTTTCCTCTATGACATCACAAGGGCTTTGCTATGTGGTGGAAGAATGCTACTAATGACCACTTAACTATCCATGCTTATGTTGATTAGTAAGATAAATCCTCCTAGGATGATAATGTATCTCTTGCTTTTGATACAACTCCAATGCCATCAGAATCTATGGTGGAACCTCTTTCCCTCCCCTTGTAGACCAATCTGACTTCAAATTTGGAACCTCCTCATTGTTATTCTCATGTTGTTGGATTCCCTATAGGGGAACCCCCTCATAGGAAATTGAATGCTCTCTCTTCATGTGTTGATGGGCCCTCTGTGGGGTTTCTCCTCATGCTTCCCATTGTAACAAGCATTTGGATAAAAAAATTGCTTGGATTGTTGTTCGTGGGAGGAAAGGTCTTTCTTCTTCCTCTTTGATGAGTCTTAGAATTTTCATGTTTTCCTTGTTTGAGTTTCATAATTTTCATAATATTTTTGATATTTTCAAAGATATTAGCTAGAACTTCCCACTTATTTGAGTATTTAAAGCATTAAGGATGATATATTATGTTGATAAATGATTGTGTGAATATTTGACTATTTATGGAATTTAATAGAGTTTTATGTTGATTATGGTTATTAATGATGAAACCATTTCTTTAAAATAAACTAACCCATATAATGAAGGATTTTTTAACCCACAACAAAGAGTCTATCAACCCACAACAAAGGGTTCCTGTCCATCACAACTTAAGGGGGTGATCATCTACAAACACATGCAGTCTTTCGTAGTTGATGGAGGTAGTGGTCAAAGACTGTGGACATGATTTATTTATGGATCACTCTATCTTTTTACTTTATGCTATCATTTGGTCATGGAGGAAATAAGATATTTGTAATGACAGTGGTCATGGCTCACAATAAGCTTTTCCCTATTAAGAATATATTTAGTTATAATTTTCTTCTTTAAGATATAGAGTTTTGATATGATTTTGACACTCTTACCTCTATTTATTTTTCATTATTGTTTAAAATAAGACCTAGTCCTCTTCCTATGTTCTTGGGAGAGTCGATACTTGTTTATAGTTTATTTTCAATCCAAGAATAATCGAACTCTCAAGATCCTATACATATATGTTTGAGCTTGTGAGAGGTCGAGGATCTAGTATTCTCGTGTTTAAGCAGATTTAAATATAATCACTCTTGCTATCAATTCAATACTGTATTCTCAGTTTATCTATTCAATTTGTAATAAAGATAGATACAATCTTTTCCATGAATTTATGAGTTAAAATTTAAAAAGGCTATCATGGAATTGCAACAACTCAAACAAGGGCCACTTGAGGTACTACAATACTTCTTTTAGTTTAAGTTTTTATTTACATTCAAATAAATTGCTAAGTTATATTTCCTAGTTTAGAATTAAATTGAATTGTTGAGTAATGATTAATTGTTATTATAGTAAGATGCAACATAGTTGAGTCATTAAGTTTTTGTCTTCACAAGGGTAGTTACTTGTAACAACTTTTATTCAATTCAATTAGACTTACTTTTAGATAAAAGTTATTTTAGTCAAGTTGTTTTCAACTAGATTTTCTTTTGTTACTCTTCTATACACAATTGATTAGGATGATTTATGATTCTTAGCTACACATATAGTGCCAACATCATCCAAGAATTACAATTCCCTGGTTGATAAATTAAATGTAGCACAAGGATAGTGAACTACTTAATAAGGGATCGGTTGGTCAGTTAAGTTGTATGTATGCATTGTCTACATCAATTGATTAAGAATAGATGGAGCTATACATTTGTGGCATTGTTGTCAAGGATGGTGCTAAATTTTAGAATCTCTAAAGCATATTTTAGTTCATTTGTATTTCTTTCTTAATTTAGGAATTTTCATTTGTATAAATTAGGACTAGTAGAATTTACAAATCAATCCTGAACTACTTACTAACAATGTGTAGGAAAGGCTATTAAGATCAAATTTCTATTGCATGTGGTGGTAGAGAGATGCTCTAGGAAGATTTCTCCCATGAAAATAGAATCAAGAGGAGTTATTTAAAGACATTGGGGTGAGACAAGAACTAAAGCCATAAGAGGAACTGACTGAGGGAATCAATGACATAAAAATGCCCCCTCACACTAGTAATTGTTTTAGACCTTTAGAGAATCACCATAAGACATCTTGAAATCATAGCAGAAGAGGTAGTGGACAACTTGACTGATCCTGTTACATTCAAATTCCCAATAACAAATCAAAAGCAGGTGGATGCCTTGAAGAATATACCTCCTTCATCCTTTCCCAATTTCTACGGTTTAATCATAAAAGACCTTGATATGTTTCTATTTGATATAAAATAAAGGTAAGTGAACATAAATGGTGCAACCTCCATTGTTCCAACTCTCATAGCAACCATTATTGTCATGCTCAACAAAATCTTGACATGAAAAAAAGGAGTCATGATGATAATGTGGAGATCAATTAAGAGACACAATGTCTCAACACAACTATCCGTAAAATCACTTTAAAATATGAAGAATGCCTCTTGCACATGAAGTGTTGGGCTAATTACAAACCTATACATATCATCATAGACAATGGTATCTTGAAGAATATTCATACAAAATATGGTGTAACATTTGGACTCTCTACCAATGAACATATAACTCCACCTTGGACAATTCTTAGACCTAAATAAGATAAAACATCTAGATGAAGGCAATCAAGAGTCAAACATATGGTAAATGAGAATTTTGCATTAGAGATAATTACACCACTTAGGATAGAATCATTCTAGTATAGCTCAAAAAAAAATCATATTATTATAACTCAAGTGTTTTTATGTACAAATATACAAATCGAATTTACATTACAAATAATCTTAGTTGTACATATATATAAATTAGTTGGGTGATCCCGTAATACTGGTTTACAATTTTTGGCCAAACTAGACATTGAAATATTTTTTTCTAACTAAATCTTCACTTTTGGGCACCTATAGCAACTAAACCATGAAGAATTTGAAGATGATGCAAACTAGTGATTTGTCACATTTTGTATGTAGATTCTAAATATATTTTTTTCAAAATTTTTGGAATCTAATTGCACTTCTTTTTCCATCTCCATCGAAAACTAGTTTTTTTTCACTAAACAACATTTTTAAGGAGTGATGCTTACCGTATAACAAATAAATTTTTTCCCATGAAGGATAAAATTCTAATTTTTTCGAATTTAGATTTGTAACTACGATATCTAGTGCTTCCAATTGGTTAGATAGTGTTTTATTGAATATTTTTTCCTTAATCAAGTTTTGAAGTCAAACCAATTACAATTTAGACATAGGTAGACCGTATAACACAAATTTTTTTGTATGTATCAAAATTCAACTTTTTTTTGTTGGATCAAGGACTTCAATATCTGGTGCACTTATATTTTTCAATTTTTTTTCGATAATCTGCTATTTTTCCACATATGTAGAACAAAGAGCTTGATTTTCTGTGAAAAACCTATGTTTAATAAAACTAAAAAAATAAATATATAATATGACCAAAACATATTAAAATTATATTCATTGGATAGCTCGTTCTGAGGACTACTATCATCCAGTTGAGTCTGTGAAGTATCCTCCATTTTCATCCTCAACTCGAGCTTCGAAGCACAACATTTTGGACTTTTTTGGTGCCTGAGGGTGAGAAGATGGGAAAATGGGGGTTCGAGCGAACCGGGGTTCATTTGAACCCCCTTTCAAAAAATGTTTTCTATGTGTTTTTTCACGGGAATGGTGGGACCTTGCATTAAATTGGTTCGCTTGAACCCTCTTTTGGTTCGCTTGAACCAAAGGGTTCATTCGAACCCAAAAAACTGATTTTTTTTGCATGGGGTCATTTTTTGCAACTTTTCCTTCCTCACTCAAATTGTAAACCACTTTTGTGGGTTCACCCAGCTTGACATTACAATTTTTTTCATTTTCAATGTAGTGAACACTTTTGTGTGTGGGTTTTTGTAATGCCAACTTTTTTCTCTTCTAAATTAGAATTGATCCTTTATTTATGACCCTTGAGAAGAAAGAGGAAGTTGTGATAAATGTTCTACATATCTTGGGAAGAGGTTAGGCACTTAGTTCATGGTGTGTAGAGCTATTTTGTTGGGATTCTGCAAGTGTATGTTGCAAGTATGCTTGTAATAGGGGAGTGTGAGAGTGAGTAGTTGAAAGCACTTAAGATGTGTTGGAGCTTGTTAAGGTCAAGTTGGCCATTGCATACTCATTACACTTCTTTATTATATAGTGTGATAGGATGAATTATGTGTTGTTTCAAATTTGTGATTGTTTGTTGTGCTATTTCCATATTATGTTAATGTGTATATCTTTATTACATTGTTTTTATATGCCCTTTGATAGTGGTAATCCATTATAGATGATAGAAATTAATTATCAAGGTGTGTTAAGAGGTTTTAGCATCCAAAATTCATACATTGATGATAAAATTGTATATGTGGCATAACCACCCCAATATATAGATTAGGCAATATCAAAGCATGTCTTTCCTAGATTTTTCGATGCTGCTAATGATATTGTTAGTTGTTATCTAATTTTTAGAAGCACAAAGATTGGTTTGTGTTATATACTAATGGGGAAAACTAGGAGTAGAAAAATTCTCATGATTGAAGGAGATAACCATCTCATTCAAGAGGAGAACCAAATGTTAAGGGAGTTGATACAATCCTTAAAAGAGAAGAAAAGGGAACCATGAGTTGATGTAGAAGGCCATGGTGATACACTATTGGGAATTTTGAGAAATATGCAAGAAGAGTTGTAAGCTAAGGATGAGATCATGACAAGTTTGCAAATTGTTGGTGAAGCGATGGAAAGGAAAAGTGAGCCCTACACATTAGATTCTCAAAATCAAGTTGAGATAAGCATAATAGGTACTCCTACAAATTCATTTCTTGTATCAAAATAATCTACACCATACAAAAATATTATCCAAGATGTAATGTGAAGGAAAAGGGCTTGAAAAGCATGACCAAGGAATGGTCAATCCCATAGAGGTTATTGAGAGGTCCTCACATGTTGGTTTGGGATTCTTACATGAAACTCAAGGTGATGAAGAGTGTTGCTACAAAGAGTGTGAGGAATGTATGAGAATAGTAAGTCTTCCAATGTGTGTTTCATTTTCATAGAAAGGGACATGTACTATAGATTATTATATTGGGAAACACACCCTTGTTCAATTTGTGTTTTTAAGAAACTATTGTGAGGCTTTGTGTTGGATTATGAATTCTGCCTCTAAGAGGAAGGTTGGAAAGTTGAAGACAATTAAGGAACCGAGTACTCATTGGGAAAATATAGGTAGTTCATTACACCATTGAGGGTGAACAAAATAAATAAGTTGAAGATTATTCTAGTTGCCATGATTCATTGATAGGAACAATTTGGAAACTAACAAGGAATAGTTCACATATACTTGTGGAATAATGTGAGCTTAGAAGTCGAAGCCATAAATGAAGGATTCTTGAGATGACATGTAGAATCATGAGATGCTCTTGAGTTTTAAAATTTGTGATCAAATTCAATGGATCCCATAGTCAAACTTGAAAGAGAGGTGATATTGTTAAGTGAGCATTCGCCACATGTTTTTGTGCTAGGGTTGTCATAATATTCATACATTGGGTGGGTGCATGGAGATGGGTAGCCAATTTGTGGCCACTTTCAAAAAACCATTTTGAAAAGTCATAATGTGAGTGTGTTATAACGCGCTCGCGTTATGGCTTGGTGTGCCGAGCCTGAGGCTCAACACAACGAGCCCATAACATGAGCGCATTATAACACGCTCGTATTATGACATGTTAAAAGAAAAATAAAAGTGAAAGTCATTCATTTTTCATTTCGACTATTTTTTTGTTGTGCCCACAGCCAAAACCCCCATTTTTCATGCTTGCATTCTAGGAGGAGACATTGTGCAAAAATATTTAGCAAGGGTTGCTATTTCTTCGCAAGGATGGTGCCACGATGACTAGGAGGTGTGAGAGGTAAGGATTGTTTGCTTTTTGTTTTGAATTTGTTAGTTTTAGGTTGTATTTGATATATATTTTTTTGAATGTGTACGGGATGTAAATCAACTCGCAAAACCTCAAAATCCTCAACAAGAAGATCAACCAAATCCTCAAGAATAAAATCAACCACAACAACAACCTCCTCCACCAATCACTCAACACCCTCCTGACACTCAACAAAATTTGATGAGTGAAATTGAGAACAACAAAAAGAAAATCGAGGATTTAATTAGTAGGTTGACTGATCCAAATGGTTCAACCGCATAAAGAATGACCCTAGCAAGTTCATTGAAAGATATGTTAAAAAATGTAGATTCAATTAGCAAACAAATAACTGGATGGAAAGATAGGAGGCAGGTGACTAGGGATTAGTATGTGGATAAACTATCATATAAAGATGTGAAGGATTTAAAAATTACAAAAGGTGATTTGTGCTCATTATTCATTGACCCACACACAAATCAAATTCTTACCCTCAATGCGAAGAGGTTTCCTATTCATTGGTGCCACCACCAATAGATTAGGAACTATTTTTATGATAGGTGGTACATGGTCTTTGATTACTCACCGTGCAACAATTGTGAAGTCCCGCAGTATTCCTCAGGAAACTATACAGTAAGTTCATATTGAACAAAATCCCAAATTATTTTGATATGAGGGACTTCTAGGGGAGAGGTGGGGGGTTGGCTCAGGATAGACCCAGTGCACAGCCAGATCCTACATGGCAATGGAGATGAGCTCTCGCTAGGCTACCTCGTGAGCATGTTGTTATGCCTTCTGTCACGAAGGAGAGTGCTGACGTAGAGACATTGCAAGCAATCAACACTTTGAACCATAGTGTCATCCATCATACTAGCCCTATTCTACAATGCCATCTAGGGGAGTCTTTGAGTGGTGGCCTTCGAACCCATGTGTGTCAATCTTGTAGGGCAACTTGTTCATATGACCCCACTGACACTCAGGAGGCTGCTACACAGGATCCATTTGCAACAATGGAGATGGAGAGGGCAGTTGAAATTTTGCATGAGACATATGACATTGATAGTCAGGTAAAAGTTAGCATGTTCATTGAATTGAATTTATTAAATTTCAATTTTGAAATGCAAGATTAACTAATTTAGTTTTATGATTTTAATAAAAGTGTAGGGTCACAGTGTTGAGACTAGATACACTAGCCCTCCACCTACTTATTTCTGCAATACACCTATTGGTGGGGTATGTAACTAGTAAGCAATTATAAATTTATTACATGTTAATAGCATTGTTTAATGAATGGTATTTTAATATGTGATTTTGGATGTTGAACATGCTAATATTAGAGGTTTCTAGGGAACACCTCCCAGTGCCAGTGGATTTACTCAAACCTACACATAGGTAATAGAATAAAAAGTTTAACTAATGAATTATACTTAATAGATTTGTGTAGTTTATATTGATATCGTTGATTATGTTGCATTGCACATCATTCAAACTCAAAGAATTACTTCACATTCCATAACTAATAACTAGATGTTGATAGATGGAAAAATTTCAACTACAATATATTGTTTAGAAAGTCAACATAAGCAGTGATGAAATTACTTCACCATGAGACCACATTTCTTCGAGACATTTATTCAAACAACTCACCACCTTTTCTATGATACCACATTTTCCATACATATGTACCAAAGCATTTTATCAAACTACTCACTTCCTTGCAGCTATGGCTAAAAGCCTAAAATAGGTGCTTTCCAACAAACTATGAATGCTTGTAATAATATCTATATAAGCATAATAGTAAGCAATAATACTATAGAGAAGGCAATGAACTTTTTGAAAAAATTCCTGAAAGAAATGCAGTCTTATGGTGATGGGATGCCATGACGTGCATTTGTTTGTAAGGGCATTCCATCACCACGAGACCCCATTTCTTTGAGGCATTTTTTCAAATAGTTCACTACCTTATCTATGCCACCATAGTTATCGTACATGTCTACGAAAGCATTTGATCAAACGGTTCACCAACTTGCTGCAATGGGTAAAATCCTAAAAACACGTCCTTTCGAACAAGATATGGATAGGGAAAATAGTAAGCATGAGAATCATAAATATATAGTTTAATAAGTACTCCAAATTTTGTTCATTATCTAATACATTATAAGTCATGACGTGGATCGGTATTGTAGTTTTTGTGATTGAATAATTTGTTGTTTTATTTTTAGTTGTTGCAAGCCGAAACACCTTCGAATGTGACAAAGGCAATGGAGATCAGTGTTTCATCTGGTATACAATCCTCAATGGCTCTGACAAGGGAGGTATGAGGCAAATTTGTAAATTTCAATTTACATTTGTTGTTATAGATGTTAGTTAGTGAAAAATCAAGCCATTATTGATTTTTAGTTTAATTTCTATTTGGATGGTTTATATAGGGCTTGAGCACCTGAGCATGGGCGTGTGAATTTCCTTCGTGGAGAGAGATCATGAGATGGCAATAAGTGATTATTTTGTTAAATATATCATTTTTTATAATGTAATTTCTATATATTAATGTCTTTACTTCTTATTGTAACAGTTAAAACTTCACCATGAACTAAACACTAGGAAGCAGCAGGAGCACTCCTCAAGTGCAAAACAAACAAGTGACAGACTATCGCCATCTGATCGACGCAAAGGGAAATAATTTATTTCAGAGCATGAGAGCAATGAATTTTTATTCCAGAGCCCTTTGTTGTATTCCTACATGGCAGTTTTGTACATATTTTGTATTGGATATATTTGACATTGTATGCCTATATGGCATTCTCATAAGCCTATATGGCTATTTTGTACCTATATTTCATACTTATATCGACATATATTGATGTATGCCTACATGGCTATTTGGTTAATACAAATATTTTTTTATCGATGGTGTCCATATTTGCATTCTAAATTGATGGTTCAATAGATATGAGTTATGTGTATTCAAGTGTATACTTTACAACTTATGTGTGTTCCAATGTATACTATGTGACTTACGTGTTTTCATGCGTATACCTTGTATTCGTGCATATACTATGTATTAATTTGTGTATACTATGTATTCGTGTGTATACTTCAAGGCTTACGTGTTTTTGAGTACTTGTGCTTCCCTTATTCACATGTACATGCTTGAATTATTCATGTGTATACTTATTAATTGGTTAGCCCTACCATTGATCATTGTTGTCCTTCATGGTTTGTCTTGAATATTAATTGATTAATGCTAAACAACTTTATCTAACAACAAAAAACACATTTTCAATTGGTATTCTATGAAATGATTCATAAAAATATTCCAATATATTTAATCCTTTGATTGGAACAACTCAATTAAGAAAATGATACATAATCTTCAAAACACTTGCAAAACATAATATTCAAAGTAGATGAAGTAGTTAACTTCTTGACACATTATCATACAAACATTTATCTTCAATAGTCTTTAAACATTTTCATAGCATAATCCTAATAGTGCAAAATGAATTGTTATGTTCTTGATCCGTCACCATATAAACACGTCGAAAGATTTAAATGTCAACTTTTTGTAATATTATTTCTTGTATATGAAATGGACTCAAGAGAAAGCAAGTTATAATTTATAACACAAATAAGAAATGGACTCAACGCTGTCCTAGACCTCTAAATAGGTCTATTTAACAAAGCAACACGCTCTCAATCACTCCTCCAATTGGAAAACACCATTGGGAAGCATTTACCAAATTATGCTACCCCTTGACTTTACCCAATTTTACTCCCTCAAACCTCTCTTTTTCATTCAAAACCCCTCTATTCCCAATTAGGGCATCATGCCGTAACATAATTTTGACCTCCCTTGTCCTTGTAGACCATTTGAATAAATCAAAATCCACAACCTCACCCTATTTCCAACCTATTCTAACTTATTCTCAAGAAATTTCTTATTTTCACCTCGTCTAGCCTTGCTTTTAAGGCCTAAATTCTGAATTTTGAACAAGGGAAACATTAGTAATATCTTCCAATGCCTTTACCGATGCTATTTTCTTATTCATACTTACATAATTGACTCAAATGACACCACACTAACTCAAAAATAAAAGCAAGACTACAAAATGGCCTATCATGGCCTTATTTGACATTATAATAACTAAAATCACTGAAGTAGACCTTCTTCATCAAATGGAGGAACAAGGTGCTCTGCACCAATGATCATACACTTTTTGTGTGGAATACTCAGACTTCTCAATTGTCGTGTGTATGTTTCTCTTTTGCATTGTTTTGCATGCCATCATAAGGGATCAAGCCGGTTGAATGTAGCTCAGCTCAATTCTGTGTGTTTGGGTGTGAAAGAGGACCATGCCTAGCATAAACCTACCTATCGAGACACATTGGAGCAGTTAGTTTGGTCACATGAATTGCAAAACAAAAGTTGCACCACTTTGCAACTTTATGCTACTTCAATTTGACACCTTTTCCATCAAGTGAAAACTGCACACCACAGGAAAATGACTCTGAGATAACAAAAACTAAGAGAGGTTATTGTAGAGGGGCCCAATACGATCCCACAGGCTTAGACAAAGAGTTCTTAAGCATCACGGTTTCTGATTAATAGCCCGTCAAAGTTTGCTTCCTTTTTGCACTTTGGACCCTTAAGGGATCGATACGATTAAACGTAGCTCAAAGCAATTCCATGTGTTTGGGTGTGAAAGAGTACCATGCCTAACGTAAAAATACCTATTCAAACACGTTGGAACAGTTCATTTGGTCACACGAGTTACAGAATGAAAGTTGCACCACTTTGCAACTTTGCACTGCCTACATTTGACACTTTTTCCATCAAGTGAAAATATGTTGCTACAGGAAAACCACTCCGAGATAGCCAAAAAAAATAGAGGTTTTTGTAGAGGGGCCCAACATGATCCTGTAGGATCAGACGAGAAGTTTCTAAGCATCACAGTTTCCAAGTAATAACATGTTGAAGTTTGCTTCCCTTTTGCAGTTTGGACCCTTAAGGGATCGGTCTGGTTGAGTGTAGCTCAGAGTGATTTTGCATGTTTGGGTGTGAAAGAGGACCATGCATGGCGTAAAAATACCTATTCAGACACGTTGGAATAGTCCGTTTTCTCACACAAGGTGCAGAACGAAAGTTGCACCACTTTGCAACTTTGCATTGCTTGCATTTGACACTTCTTCCATCAAGTGAAAATATGCCGCCACGAGAAAAACACTCTGAGATAGCCAAAACCGAGAGAGGTTTTTGTAGAGGGGCCCAAAGCGATCCTATAGGATCAGAATTTTTTTTTCTAATCATCACGGTATCCGAGTAACAACATGTTGAAGTTTGCAGCCATTTCATACTTTGGACTCTTAAGGAATCAATCCAGTTGAACATAGCTCAAAGTGATTCTGCGTGTTTGGGTGCAAAAGAGGACCATGCCTAGAGTAAAAATACCTATTCAGACACATTGGAGCAATCCATTTCATCACACGAGTTGCAGAATGAATGTTACACCACTTTGCAACTTTGCACTGCTTGCATTTGACACTTTTTCCATCAAGTGGAAATTTGCTGCCATGGGAAAACCACTCCGAGATAGCAAAAAATGAGAGAGTTTTTAGTAGAGGGGCCCAACGTGATCCTATAGGATCAAATGAGAAGTTTTTAAGCGTCACGGTATCCGAGTAACAACATCGTGAAGTTTGCAGCCATTTTGCACTTTGGACTCTTAAGGGATCGATCCAATTGAACATAGCTTGGAGTGATTTTGCGTGTTTGGGTGTGAAAGAGGACCATGCCTAGCGTAAAAATACCTATTCAAATGTATTGGAATAGTCCATTTGGTCACACGAGTTGCAAAACAAAAGTTGCACCACTTTGCAACTTTGCACTGCTTGTATTTGACACTTTTTCCATCAAGTGAAAATCTACCGCCACGAGAAAACCACACCGAGATAGCCAAAACTGAGAGAGGTTTTTGTAGAGGGGCCCAACGTGATCCTGTAGGATTAGACGAGAAGTTTCTAAGCATCACGGTATCTGAAATAACAACATGCTGAAGTTTGTAGCCATTTTGCACTTTGGACTCTTAAGGAATCGATTTGGTTGAACGTAGCTCATAGCGATTCCACGTGTTTGGGTGCAAAAGAGGACCATGCCTAGCATAAAAATACCTATTTAGATGCATTGGAATAGTCCGTTTGGTCACACGAGTTGAAGAACGAAAGTTGCAACACTTTGCAACTTTGCACTGCTTGCATTTGACACTTTTTCCATCAAGTGAAAATCTGCCGCCACGGGAAAACCACTCTGAGATAGCCAAAACAAAGAGTGGTTTTTGTAGAGGGGCCCAACACAATCTTGTAGGATCAGACGAGAAGTTTCTCAGCATCACGGTATTCGAGTAACAACATGTTGAAGTTTGCAACCATTTCGCACTTTAGACTCATAAGAAATCGATTCGGTTGAACATAGCTCAGAGCGATTTTGCATGTTTGGGTGCAAAGAGGACTATTTCTAGCGTAAAAATACCTATTCAGATGCATTGGAATAATCCATTTGGTCACACGAGTTGCAGAACAAAAGTTGCACCACTTTGCAATTTTGCACTACTTGCATTTGATACTTTTTCCATGAAGTGAAAATCTGCCGCCATGGGAAAACCACTCTGAGATAGCCAAAACTGAGAGGTTTTTGTAGAGGCGCCCAAAAAAATCCTATAGGATCATACGCGAATTTTCTAAGCATCACAGTATTCGAGTAACAACATGCTAAAGTTTGTAGCCATTTCGCACATTGGACTCTTAAGAAATCAAACAGTTAAGGAGTTCAAAAGGCAGTTAGATCCGTTGGGAAAGTTTAGTTTGAAGTAGAAAATTTATAAATATATTGTAAATTCTCGATGAGAGGGGGATCTTGAAGATTTGAAGCAACAAATGTCAATTAGCATTATTTTTTATCAGATTTTCTGTATTTTTCCATTCTTGGTAGACTTGTATGATCTCGTACAGGGGTGTTTTGACTTGAAAACTATGGAAATATCTTATAGCATGTGTTAACTTGCATTTGTAGAAGTTTTGAGAGTCTTATTTTAAATTTGTTAAGTTTTATCTTAGATTTTCTTAATCTGCCTTGTTAATCTTGTTTTTGGGGTGTTCAAAGTCACATAAATGTAAATTTTGACCATTCCACCCCATGTGACTACTGTGATTGGTGGAATGGGATTTTTTTAGTTGGGAATACGTGGTTTCAATTTTTTTGTGAAGGGGAGGTATGTTATTGCGTTGGGTGTGATTCCCTAATGTGAAAATATGAGTTTTCCTCATGAAAAGTGGAGGTTTTGGTGGGCCAAAGTGAGTTTTGTGAGAAGGAAACATTATTTCATGTTTGATTAAGCTTTTTCAGACCAATTCAAGCTTGTTTGAAGAGGTTTTCTATTTTGGGTAGATTGGGAAGTGACTTTTTCAATAAACCCCTAGGGTTTTGGCTAAAAAGTAGGGTTTTATGGATTACCCTTTGTACGGTGGTATGTCAGAGGTTTGATTGTGGTTTTGGAGGTTTTGACACATTTAAATTTCTTCCCCAAGGTTTTTTAGGGTTTGGATAAGTTTCAAGTATAGTTTCTTTGGAAAAAGAGGCTAATTAGAAGCCTAAAATGGTGAAAAGGTGAAATTTGAGTGCTCTGGGCTAAAGTGATCATAGGTGGATTTTGAGTATGTCAAAGTTTGTTCAGATTGGTCCCTGAAGAGGTTCATGTCATGGAATGATGAGGTTTCATTGAGATAAGTTACCTAATTGAGTTGATTCCTAGTGCTACAAGGGAAAAGAGTGATTTTGAAGAAATGATGAAATTATGAGGAGTTTATGGCCTGAAAATTGTGTTTGCAGATTGGAATTGTGAATTTGTGTGTTGTAGGACTCCCCCTATTGCATCAACCCACAAACTATCATATTGATTGTATCACATGACCTTTTACATACATTTTACATTTCAAAATTCAATTTTTACATTTGAAAACTAATCAACAATCAAAATATAAGGTGCTCTACAATCCGCACAAGCTTGAAACAAAAAAGGAAAAGTGTTGCAAATATAGAAAACATCATCCTTTATTTACTAATTTTGAAATTGTGCAACTAATGCAAGGTTTGCATTTTTACACCAAATGACATCTTTTGTGCAATATCACTTCTCTAATCACCTAATGACCTCTTTGAGACTTTGAATACATTACATATGACCTTCACATGACCTTTTTCACATTGTTTACATTTCAAAATTCAAATTTTGCAAATTTTCCTATTGAAGGCATTTACAAAACACAGTGCTACTACACCAAACATGAACTCCAAAATTACAATATTTGAGTAAATCTCATTACAATGCCTTACGAACTTCGTTCTCATAGAGCTTTTACAATGTCACTCATACATTTGAGATTCTCGTTAAATGTCTACATCATAGGTGCTCATTATGAGGTTAACTTCAATTGAGTAACTTGATATTCCCTCGCTAAGCTTCACACGATCTTTTATAATGGCTTCAAATTAGAATTGATATTTCTCAAGATCATCAAAATAAGGATGTTGCATTGCTTTTTTGGCTGAGATTCTCTTTGATGGCTCATAAATCAACATTTTCTGCAATGAGAGACCAATCAATTTTTAGTAGTTTACTTACAAATACGCAAAGTAAAAGAGAAAAAGAAAGAGCATCCAAAATGGAAATGAAATGAAAATAGATGGAAGGCACTTACAGATAGGCATGCCAATCTCTCAACTTAGCCACTCCTGGTCATACATCTTCATCGCGAGTTCCAAGATACCTATTGCACACAACACCTCTCATGAATAAAGTAAGTTGAAATTTGAGATGCTCTTATAATGTCTACATCATAGCTGCTCATAATAAGGTTAACTTTAAATGAATAGCTTGAAATTCCCTCACAAAGCTTTGCACACACTTTTTTAATGGCTTAAAACCATGATTGAAATTTTTCAAGATCATCAAAATAAGGATGTTGCATTGCTTTTCTAGCTGACATTCTCTTGGATGTCTCATAAATTTGCATTTTCTACAAGGGGACACCAATCAATTTTTAGTAGTTACTTACTTACAGGTAGTAAAAGAAATGATAGCATTGCCATCCATCAACAAATTAATGCACATACCAGTATAAATTAATAAGAACCAATGCGTACTTAAAATTAATCCAATGAACAATTCGGTTTGCTATGCTTTTTATTATCTGCTTGTTTCGGACTCCACACGACCTTGCAAGACCCTTTCAAAGGTTCACCCCATATTTGGTCAAATGAACATTGTTCCACGAAGGTTTGAGTAATGAAGAATCTTATGATGCGTGTCCAAGTCCTGAAACAACCAATGTTTAACACTCTTACGGGTACCTTCTAAGCCACGTTCCAGTAACAACAACCGAGCATGTAGGGTATTCGATGTTTTCTCCATCTATAATTGGGGCCTCCAATTTATTTTTGGCCTAACACAACGACACAAGTAATAGTTTGTTCCCTCTTCATTGTTTTCATCTGCAATAACTGCATAAACTTGCCTTGCATTGATATGTGTAGCAAATCTCTCAAAATTAGTCAACATGACGAATACACTACAAAGTGATATAACACTATGGAATTTCAAAAACTAAGCAAACAAATATATTACTTGGTTAAACTAAATCTGATACATGGTCAAAGTCGACTGATGATTCTATCTGTGTTAGTTCCAATGCCGTTGGAGGGCGATATGTGTGAAGCAGGCTAAGATAACTTGTCAACCATTTGTCAACCTACTC
Source organism: Sequoia sempervirens (assembly GCA_007258455.2). Taxonomy (NCBI): domain Eukaryota; kingdom Viridiplantae; phylum Streptophyta; class Pinopsida; order Cupressales; family Cupressaceae; genus Sequoia; species Sequoia sempervirens. The sequence goes on from VDFB02129172.1 coordinate 65,537, forward strand.
CCCTGACTCACAATCATTCCAGGCTTGTATTGTACATGAAGAAAAAAAGCATGCCATCTTCCATGTATGAATACTCCATGAACCTACACCTGAGCTAAGGAAAGAGTGTAGCTCACTCGATCCTGTTAGTGTACAAAAATCCTCATATGGTGCAATGTTAGTATCATCCATCAACCAAAAATACCTACGAACTGAAGACATACCTTCATTACCTGGACCCATCGAAGCATTACACCACTTGACAATTGATCTTGCATATGTCAACTTTGCATTGTATTTATACTTTAACTCTTCTCGTGCTAATGATCTTTTCACGCATGCTCCTACACCATCATGCTTCCCCTTTCCATGCTAGGCATCACAAAAGTTCCATATATGTTGTACAATTGTAATGACATGCATCCTGCTCAACCAGTAGAACATGTGCGAGTTCTTGAACTGTACTGCACAATTATTCGACCATATTATATGCAACCGTATGTTATGCCTCTCTAAGCCAAATCACTGTATAACATCTGGAAGCAACCTTGCACGAACTCTAGAGAATGTGTGCGATCATCACTAATATAAAAGTGATACTCCCTCAATACCTTCCTTTGGTCCTCTGTACTATTAGCTGCATGAATGAATGCTATTTGCACAAATATCGAAACCTGTGTGGAGTTGTAATACTGTGACTGCACCTCACGCTGTGGCTGTAAAGTGTAGTTCTCTGCAAAGTCAACCACTGATACTATGCTGCCAACTAAAAATGTGTCCTTGCATAGCTTGAATTGTGTGTCCAACCATTGGGCTCTATGGGTATGCCTTGCATACTCATACACTATATTGTCACGAAACATGGACATAAACTAATACACTAGAATCTTTTGAACAACCAAATCACACCTTTCTGCTTGAGACCCATCTTTTGTAGCATATTCCACCATTTTATACTTCCCGAACTCTACTAGTTTTTGTCCCACCTCATCCGTGCTTTCCATATGTTGACATACTAGCATATACTGCAAGCCACTGCAATGCTCACATGAACCATTCAAGCATGTTGTCTTGTAGAATATTTGGCCATCCTCTATTTCACATAATTTTTTGATAAGAATTCTCTTGAAGATTTTGGTGGGGCTTCTATACCACAATCCTACAAAACATTGTTAGTATGCAAATCACAACATATAGAATGATAAACATCATAATGGTTAGAGAATTCAATATGTAGTCTACATCAACAAGTAGTGCATGTGTGCTTTATCTTGACATAAAAGGTTTAAGCATTTCAAAAAATATTTGACAAATACTAATTTGAGGGTAATCCATTTGAAATTTACATCAAAATCATTCATAAGAAACACAACACCTGAAAATAAGAATGTAAACACTTGATTCTATTGAATAATGGAAGGAATATCTACAAACACTAATAAAAATGAGCTAAAATAGCTACTACTGTATATAAAATGTGAAAATATCTGAGTTACAAGTCTCTAAGTCTCTCTGCAACATGCGAGAGAAGAGCAAAAACAAGAACTAAGGAAAAAATCATAAGCTTTTTCTCCTTTAATACAAAAATTGTCCCAAAGTGCCAAGAGGTGTCACTTGCAATCAACTGCATTCCAAAATATCCTTCTCACGAGCAAAATAGAAAAGCCTAAAAAAGGGGGCTCATAATAGCTCCAATTTGAGCTAATTTAGCTCCAAACTCTCCCTCTCAGACTGTTTGATGAAAGGGAACTCCAAAAACACCTTAGTTTGACTTAAAGTCAAAGATAGAACTCCAAATGCATGCCATCTACCTCATTTCAACTGATCCTTATGTTTTTGAATGATTTTGGAACAAGAATAAACTATTTGAACAAATATTAAAGACAAACAGTTATGATTTGCTTTAATAAGTGTTATGTAGTTTATTTCTTGCATTTACATGACAAATATTAAAGTGATTTATAAAATATCACCTTTAATATCTATAATTTACATATTTATTTTGTCTTAACTTCATTCAAAGATACAAGAGGTAGATTTAATCCATTATTTAATCCTATCTCCTTGTGACTCCCATGGACTCACCTCTCACTAGGTATTTGTCAAGAACTAAGTATTAATATTCACACTTAATGAAATAAAAGTGAAAAATAAACACTTGGGTCAGCGAGGATTAGGGTTTTCTTTGAAAACCTCAAAAGAAACATATTCATAGTTCATTTTGCATTTTGCATTCTAATTGTTTCATGTTGTTGTGCTGCCACCGAGGGTTTGAAGCTTCACTCCAAATTTTGGGCATGGTTGAATGCATCCTCATTGCTGGTAAGCTCCTTCCCTGAATGAAAATGTTGAGTTTCCTTTCATATTTGTGAAAGAGAATTGCAGATGCTCTATTTGTGATAGAAAAAATGGTGGAAAATGTGCTAATCTGTGGTTTTTCCTTCTCTAAAAATGTAGCACAGTTTCTCTATCTCGTGCAATTTGTGCTCTCAGTGATTTTTCCATGAAAGAAATGATGAAAATGTTCTTTTCTCTATGTTTCTTGATAGAAATTTTACATGTTTTCACTCTAGGGGACACTATGTTCATAGGGTTTCAAAACCCATTGCAACCCTAAGACCTCTGCTAGATCGTGGTTATTTTCCTAGGGTCTTCATTGCAATCACTATGAAATATCCTTTGATTTCAATCATCCTCTGGAGAACTACTAGTTAAATTCTTTATGTGATCAGGAATAATGAGTTCACCTGAAGTCTACAAATATAGCTTCTCACTATCATACTGCACCCTTTGTTTGCATCTTACTCATGAGTTACCCTCATGCCTCTATGATTATTCTCTTTTAATCCTTCTATATATCTTCTCATAGAGAATTTTATTGTTAACTGCATTCAATGGCTGTCATCTATATGAGGTTGTCCTTTGCTCTTGAATGTACTTTTAATTTCCATTCATGAATTTATCTTTATAACTGTCATTGACTATGATTTATCATCATTATTATGATTGTCCCTAACTGATTTGCAACCTTAAGGATGCTTGTTCTATTATTACTTAGGCACAACCCACTGTCCCATGACAATACTAACCCCTCAAAGGCACTGTTAACAACATTGTCATCAACTTTGCAACCCTTTTAGATCTGCAATTTATTCCCTTATATTTATGAGAATGAAACATTATTCATTCTTTTGTTCATGACTGACCCTCATAACAATTCCTTCCTATTGAAATCCTTTTATTGTCTCTCAATCTAGCACTGTTATGAATGGTGATTGTCTTAAAAAACATGGAATCATGCATCTCTGCTTGGGACTTATGTGAAACCATCATTCCATCACATGGCTCTGGTGGCTAACATTGTTCCCAATTACTGTGTTTATCATGAATGATCATGATCTATGCATTTTTCCTTTGACTCCTTGAGGTTTCGCTTATTTACCTAGTCCCTTACTGCACTGAATAGCAATGGCTTCTTTACATAATCAACCCTATAACATTTCTTTCTAGTGTTGCCTCTTAACCACTATTAGAAGCATGCCACTATGTTTTAAATGCACTAGAATATATTTGTCTATCCATCAAGTAAATGGTGATTGTCTTTAATCTTTTCACTATAGACTTGCAGTAAGAATGGTTAACACTTTGAATGTGTTTTCAATATGCAACTTGACTGATTTTATTTCATTATTGATTGTCCTTAGGTGTGCATTATCTCATAGTGGACTGTATTGAAGTTACTGCCCCTTGAATTTTGTCATCAAACATGGAAACTTATGCTATAATTGCAAAATATTTAATGCTTTGACTATGAGATGACCAAGAGGCTACTTATGCTTTTGATAAATGCCTTGAAGACTGCTCCTTCATGAACTGAAACAGAATGAATTCTCTCTATTTTTGCATTGATGATCATGAGACTACCCCAACTGAACTTGAGGACTGTCCTTTATTTGTTCTCAGAGGTTGCTCTTGATCTTGCTGTCATGATTTATTGCTACTATGATTTTCCATTGAAATGACTGTCATCACTTGCTCTCTTCATCATTTGGCACTCTTGAACCTACATTTTAAATATTCCCTTTCACACAAAGATTGTTGTCCTTCATAAACTGCCATGTCCCATGGCATTTTCATGATTACTGTACGTTATGCCTTTTACCTTGCATTTTATGGTGAAACCTTTACTTACATGACTGCCCCCTTGAATTTATAGTTTCATTTGTCATAAGATCTTAGTTAATACATTTGGTGCCCTCTTTTCATTGAAGTTATCATACCCTTAGACTATCTCAGACATGGAAAGATAGTACAAGATTGCTCTTTATGTCCTATGCTACGACTTCTCTACTGATTTGTATGATAAGATTATACATGTACTTGCACAGTCAACAAATAAGTAAAGAAAACTAAGAATAACAAAGCCCCTTGTGATAACTGGATGATCTTTACTTTTCCTAGACCTTCATGATAATTGTATCTAATCTGTGTATCTATATTTGATGCATAACAAGAGATAGGCTATATATCTATTGGTTTAACACATTAGAGACATGGAATCCTGAGCTCTAACATCATTTTCTCTATCCATTACAAACACCTCTAGAGCTATCAACAAAGGATTTGAAGATGTAGTTGATCAACAATGGGGTTCATCATTCAGACAATGACGGATCCCTTCTCTCTTACATGTCTTTTACTTTTAGATGTACATCTTGTCTTTTATTGTATTTCATTCATTTATTCCCACAACTTGTGTGGGAAACTCATAAACATCTCTTGTAATTAATTTAAACAACTACTTTATGAAAAAATTTATGTACTATTCCTCTTTTTTATAAAGCAATTGCATAATGAAAACTTAAAGTTCATTTCATGGCACTATTTGTATGATTATTAGTAACTTTAGCATAATTTTTTTTGTACCTTTCTCCTTCTACAAAGTAGAAAGCATCAGTGTTGTCCTAGCCTAACCTGATTGGGCTGAAAGAACAATTGGGTAACATATCCATCATATACATTTGTAACATATCCTCCAAGATGATTCACCTTATCAGTCTACTCATCAATCTTAGGGTGATAAAAAATGCTAAAATTAAAATTGTGTCCCCAAATCCCATTGTAATATTATCGAAAATATTGAGGTAAACACTTGGTCTTTATTCCAAATGATCCCATGAGGAACTCCATGCAACCTAACAATATCATCAAGAAATACTCAAGCCACTATCGGTGTTGTGTATGTTGTCTTGACAAGAGAGAAGCGAGCAATCTTAGTCAATTTATTGACAAACACCAAAATGGCATCATGTCATCCAAATGGAAAAGGTAACCCAAAGATAAAATCAATGGAAATAATGTCCCATTTCCACTCTAGAATCTCATGGGGACATAAAATCCCATTGAATGCTAGTGCCTTTTCCTTAACCCTCTAACACTCGAGACACCTAGCCACAAACTCCACAATATCATGGTGCATACCTGACCAATGATACAACTGGAAAAGATTCACATGCATCTTCTTCACCCTTAGATGAGAAACATAAGGCACCATATGATCCTTAGATAAAATCACAGTACAAAGTTCCACAAATGAAGGCACATAAATGCATCCCCTACTACACAACAAACCATATACCTCAAGAGTAAATTGAGTGTATTTTCCCTTAAGGGCCCTCCACGAGTGAACATGTTACTAAACCTCAAAAAACCATTCATCTTGTGGAAAATTTTGGAGGATCCGAGATCTCAAGTCCAAAATCATGGTCAAACACCATCAACTCATGTTGTCACCTAATCAAAGCATCAACAACCATATTATCCTTTCCACTTATATAATGTACATTAAAATCATATTCACATAGGAACTCCATCCATCATATTTGTCGTGAAAATTCAAATGAGGTTGAGTAAATATATATTGAAGGCTACAATGATCATAATGCAATTTAAAATGATGCCCCAAAATAAAATACCTCAATATTATAAGTGCGTGTACAATAGTTGCAAGCTCTAGATCATGGGTAGGATAGTTGGGCTCATGGGCCTTAATTTTTTTATGACTCATATATGATCACTCATCCCTCATGCGTATGAACTATTCCAATACCATCCAAGGAGACGTAAAACCATAAATCAACAAAAGGAAAAGATGGAAAATGGCATCGTATAACAATGTCACAACTTATGTTTGTGATGGAGGATAGAAAAATATGATGCACTAAGCGAACATGTTGCAATGAGAAGATGACACATAGTCCAATGGAAAGAACCACTCAAGTAGGAACCTAAAAGGGTTACTTAAGCATTTCAAAATGCACATGGGGTAAATGCCAATAGGCGTTTGTTAGGAAATGGGTTGAGAAAAAGAATGAACATAATAGCTCGAGATAGTCACATAAGTTGTTTTCAATAGACTACACCAAGTCAACAATGAAACAAAAGAAAAATAACAATACCATAGAATATCTAGGGGTTTAGGACTTAGGGCACAAAACCCTATCAAATATTCAAAGGAAAACCCTAGGAAATTGAGAAAGCTCCATCAAATTAAAAACCATAAATTATGCCAATATATATTTTCAATTGAAACATATTAAAAGTATACTCCAAATTGTAATGCAGTTCATTCTTATGAATAAAATGAACAAGGAATATTGAGTTCATTTTTGAACAAAGTCATGTGTCAAGTATTGTATAAATTATTTTATGTTTAAGGAATAAACTAAATACTCTTTATAAGATACAGGGGGTGTTATGTTGCATAGGGATTCTTTAGTAGAACTAGAGTTGCATTTGAATTCTATACATAAGATATTTTATTGCAAGTCAATAATAAGAAATTATCCATTGAAATATGTATGAATTATTGTGATGGGAGGGCTTATATGTCTATTTGACTCTATAGCTAAGGATAGGTCCAACCCCAACTTGATGATCTTAATTTAATGTGATAGTGCCAACCACCAAGTGGAAGATCTTTAAGAAAAACAATAATTATTAATCCCCTCTTCTAATCAAAAGTCTGTTGGGAATTTAATTCCTGTAATACATTTTGTATCTTTTTAATACTACGAGGTACTCTACCTAAAGAAAGATGTCAAATCAAATAACATTTTTCATTTCCAATGACTCTCCCATGTGTTGGCGATGCCTCCAAAAAGAAGGAATCATACTTTAGAGTGTGTATGCTATATTTTCAAGGACATGCAAGAATCTAGATCACACATACTTTTTGTTGGGTTAACCTATAAATTTTTCTATAAAGAGGGATGGTGAATCTAATTGAAATAATTCTTGAGTCCACAATATGGTTTTGAGTGTAGTGTCCTGAATTATGAGAATTCTGACTATTTTGTGAGGTAAATAAGGATGATGCCATGGTATTATTGGGGATACTTTAATTTTTTTCTCAAATTATACAGTTTTAGAGGAAAGGAGAGACCAATTCCCTTCAAAATGGGTGGAATTAGAAAGAAGTTGATATGGTTCACCTGGCTCTTGAGCCAATTTTTGAACTAGGATGAGGAGCTTTGATGGAGATAAGTACTTTCGCTACGTGTGTGGGAGTAGAATTCTTTCAATCTTTTCCCCATTGAAACCTATCATTTCATCAATCTCCATTTTGATAGAGGCCCTCAAAGAGGAACTATGGACTTTCAATGTCACACTGAACCTTCCTCGTGGTTTGGTCCTAGTTGATGTCTAGGTAGCATATTTACTACCACTTTAGTATCTTCTTGGTACATCCAACTAGTATCAAGGTGTCAATCTCATTTACAAACACCTTCATATTTGGCAATCCAAAATAGATACATTTTCTATGGTCACAACTCCTAAGCATATTTGACAACCCTTGTGGTCTAAGGATATGATCTCCTTCGTATCCATAGAATTGAACACAAAAATTTGTTAGGATTAAGGTGTCTCAACCTTAGTGAGTCCCATGATTATTTAATTAATTATTTTCCCCTAAGTTGCTGATTTTATTTATTAAATGCAAAAATAATTGTTTCCAAATTGCTAAGGCACTTTGTGGGACCCAATAGAGAGTTGACATCCTACATACAATGTGCAAAAGGATAAAAATGTGACACATGTCACATGGGCACTCATTTGGAAAGAAGAAAACTTTAAAGCCTCTAAAAGGTGCACCATGTTGACAAGTGGAAGTCTATTTTAGAAGAAAACTTTGGTGGGGTCCACTTGTGTGCAAGTTTATCTCTTCAAAAAAGCAGAAGCAAGGAAGGGTGACACTTATCACCTAGGTGCTCATTTGAGAATTTAGAATTGTGAAAACCTCAAGGAGGAGCACCATGATTCCATGTGGCATGTTTTTGACTTGTTGACTTAATCTCGAAAGGGAATGTTGCAAAACAGAGACTTAGTTGTCACTAGGAGTCATGGTTGAGTTCCAATTTGGCAGTTGACTTGATTTTCCCTATGGGATGCCTAGCATGTGAGGTTTCTTGATTTTTGGAGCTACAATCCTTGCATTTTGTTGTGTGTTGTTGCATGTACATGCATGTTTGATAGGTTGCTAATCAGGTCATTTTAGACATGTGCATGTTGTCGATTTCAATTTGCATGCATGCAGAGACTGGGGGATTGACACATGGAAATGTTGGATGTCGTACGTATGAGAAGTATATATTGATGCCTTAGTACATTTATTTTAGTGTGATGCTATTGTAATATTTGCATATTGTTATGTTGTTAGATTCACTCTAGAATCTTGTATCAAAGTGAATCAACACCTGCAAGAGCATAGACTTTGAATATTGCATGTAATCATTTTTTATTGTAATACAATTGATTTGTGCTTTGGTGTGTGGGATTTTTCTTGAAAGGTTTTTCCCATGTAAATTTTGTGCTTTGTGGTTTGTGTGTTTAAATATGAAAATAGCTAAATGAATGTGCATTCTTGAATGTTAATTGTAAAATTTAAAAGGATTTGAAAGAAAGTTTTCAACCCTATCCTGATTGATTTGCATTAGGGAAGTGTTTTTGCACTTGGCTTTTCTTTCAGTTGGTATTAGAGTCTAGCCAACTTTGTTATCCTTGTTGGGTTTAAATGGTTTTTTGTGTAGATCTAGATTCAGTGGGAGTTCTTTTAGAGAGAGCTTTGTAATCTTTTTACAAATTTTAGATGGAAAGTACATCTGAAAGAATAGAGATGGATAAATTTTATGGGAGAAATTTTGAGTTGTGGAAACTCAAAATGGAGGATATTCTCATAGATATAGATCTATGGGTTGCAATATCCAATATAAAACCATTGGAAACCTCACAAGAGGATGGGAACCTAATGGATCGGAAAGAAAAGGGTATGATAAGACACTGTTTGGCTGATTTTGTGCTCCTAAATGTCCTTGAGGCGAAGACTACAGTTAAGATTTAGAAGAATCTTGGTGATATTTATTAGGGGAAATCCTTGCTAAATAATTTATTCCTGAGAAAGAAGTTGTATTCTCTAAGGATGGAGGAAGGAGGATCAATTGTTGATCACCTGAATGCATTTAATATGCTTGTTGCTCAACTAGGTTTTGTTGTTGTAAAGATAGAAGACAATGACCATTGCATGCTTCTATTATGTTCTTTGCTAGACTCGTGGGACCACTTGGTGATGGCTATTGGAAGCACAACAACCACTTCAAGATTGAAGATGCAGTTGCTTCACTGTTGTCTGAAGAGAGATGAAGGAAATATTCTAAGATGGCCAAGGAGGCCCTATTTTTTCGTGGTAGATCAAAGGAGAAAGGTAACAAAAAGGACAAGAAGTATAAGTCCAAGTCTCCAGGGAGATCTAACTCTCCTAGTAAAAATTCCAAGGCTAAGTGTTGGAACTGTGGTAAATTTGAACATTTCTGGAAAGATTGTAAAGAGGAGAAAAAGAAGAAAAATGACAAGTCCTCTGATTCTGAATCCTTGTATGAAGATGTAGATGCATTTGTCACAGTCTTGGAAACATATGCATCATAAGATGTGTGGTTGATTGACTTAGGTTCCTCTTTCGATGTGACCTCTCACAGAGGTTTGTTTTCAAAGTATGAAGAATATGATGGTGGGAAGGGTTGATTGACTTAGGGTGATGACTATTACCTGAAGATTGTTGGTAGTGGAAGAGTAAGGATTTGATTCCCTGATGGTAGAGTGAAGGGGATTGATGGTGTACTACATATCCCTGGTTTGGCACAAAACCTACTCTTAGTGAGAAAGTTGAGTGATGTGGGAGTACATATTATTTTCTCAAGTGGTGGATGCAAGATGACCAAAGGTTCTATGGTGCTTGCTAAAGGTGTTTGAATTGCTTGTATAAGTTGGATGCATGCACAGTTCTATGCAATAGTGCTTCTGTGAGGTCCAAGAAAAAGGATTTGGATTATTTATCCTCACCAATAGATTGAGCAAAGAAGAAGACTGTGGTGTCTACATATGATGGTCATGCTTTCTCGGTACCTAAGGGTGACAATGCTTTGGAGATGAAGCTCCCAGTAGAGAAAACAATATTTTGGCACCAAAGGCTTGGCCATATTGGTGAGAAGGGTCTTAGAGCCCTAAAAAATAAGAGCCTTGTTGAAGACCTTGATGATTGTAATCTCGAGTTTGATTTGTGTGAATATTGTATATATGGAAAATAGCACTATGTTTCTTTTTATTCTAGTTCTCATGAATCTTTTATGGTTTTGGATTATGTGCATTTTGATGTGTTTGGTCCAGTTAATGTTCCTTCATTGTCTAGATATGTGTATTTTATCTCATAAATAGATGACTATTCTAGGACATTTATGTATTTCCTCATAAGTAAATCTATTTTTTTTAGTTGGTTTAAGGAATTCAAATCCTTGGTTGAAAACCAGATTGGAAGAAAAATTAAGTGCTTGAAGATGTATAACAATGGCGAGTTTTGTTTCACAAAATTTGATAGGTTCTATAAGGACCATGGGATCGAGAGACACAAGAAAACTCCATACACCCCACAACAAAATAGAGTTGTGGACAAGATGAATAGAACATTGATGGAGAGAGCAAGGAGTATGTTGAGTGGTGTTGGCCTTGAACAAAATTTCTAGGTTGAAGTTGTAGCCGCTACATTATTTAATTAATAGATCTCCTACTTTGACACTTGTTGAAAATACACCTGTTGAGGCATGGTCTAGAAAGAAGCCCTTAATGAGACATCTCAGAGTCTTTGGTTGTGAGGCATATGCTCATATGCCTAGTGTGAAAAGATCTAAGTTAGAGAATAAGGAATTGAAGTGTATCTTCATCGACTATCGTGTCAGTGTGAAAGGGTACAAGCTTTGGGATCTAGTTGCAGAGAAGATGCTCTATAGTAGGAGTGTGATCTTTCGTGAGTTGAAACCTTCCATATTTGATCTACAAGTAGAGAAGGAAGAAAATTAGAAGGAGGTAGTTCAAATTCCACCTACTCTTGAGAGAGATGAACTACGTGCTCCTGGTGGACCTAATGATGAGGAGAGCTCTAGCAGCTCTAACAACTCTGAAGAAGAGCAAGAACCTAAACCTCAGTAGTTGAGGAGGTCGACATGAGAAAGGAAACAACCGAAAAGACTTAGGTATTCTATGTTAGATTCTAGTTACATTATTTCTTTGATTTCTAACATTGATGATCCTATGATAGTTAGAGAAGCTATGGGTATGCATGATGCAGACTCTTGGATGGAAGCCATGAATGAAGAGATGGTTGCATTGAAAAATAATGTTACATGGGATCTAGTACATTTTCGTGAAGGACAAAAACCTATTGGTTATAAATGGGTGTTCAAAAAGAAAATGGGTCTTGATGATAGTGTTGAGAAGCATAAGGAAAGGTTGGTCGTGAAAGGATATTCCAAGGTGGAGGGAATACATTATGGGGAGATTTTCTCTCCTGTAGCCAAGCTGACATCCATTCGATTCTTGTTATCACTTGCAGCATCTTATGACTTGGAAGTCGAGCAAATGGATGTGAAGGAAACTTTCCTTCATGGTGACTTGGAGGAGGAAATTTATGTCACATATAGAGTATTTCATTGAGAAAGGTAAAGAGACTTTGGTGTGCAAGTTGAGAAAATCTTTTTATGGTCTAAAATATTCTCCTAGGATGCGGTACCAAAAGTTAGACACCTATGTGTTGTCCTTGGGATTTCTGAGATCCAAATATGACCATTATGTCTATTACAAGACTGGTAATGGTCACATTCTCATTATTGTCCTGTATGTGGATGATATGTTGTTCATTGGGAATGGCAAAAGCATGATTTCAAATTTGAAGTCTCATTTGTCAACACAGTTTGAGATGAAAGATGTGGATGCAGTGAGGTATATTTTGGGGGTTGAGATCAGAAGAGATAGAGATAATAGAAAGCTTTGGCTAAGCCGAAGAAAGTATGTGAATTCTCTATTGGAGAGATTCAATATGACTACTTGCAGATAGATGGTTGTTCTAGTTGTATAGGGGATGAAGCTTTTTGTGGAGAATTGTCCAATATCTCCTACCAAGATGGAGGATATGACCATATTTCCTTATGCGAGTGCTGTTAGCAACTTGATGTATGCTATTGTATGTACGAGGCCAAACATTTCCCAAGCAATGGGAGTCCTTAGTCGGTTTATGGCTAATCCTGGACGGGTGCACTAGGATACAAAAAAGAGAGTGTTTAGGTACTTGTGGGGTACATCTGAGTATGCCTTGTGTTTTCATGGTTATCCTACTAGACTTCAACATTTAGTGAGCATTCATCATGGCTATGTGGATTTAGATTGGGTAAGTGATATTGATAGCAAGATATCTACTAGTGGATATGTTTTCACCATGTTTGGTGGTGCAATAAGTTGGATGAGTAAGCAATAGGTTGTAGTCTCTTTATCCACTACTAAAGCAAAGAACATGGAAACTACCCATGCTTGTATAGAGGCCATTTGGATTAAGAGATTGTGTTCGGATATTGGTTTTGATTTAGGACATATTACTATTTGTTGTTACAACTAGAGTGCTATTTGTTTAGCGAAAAATCCCACTTTCCATGTAAGAACAAAGCACATTGATGTGTAGTTTCATTTTTTTGTGATATGGTGGAATATGGAAAGGTGAACTTGGAAAATGTGGACACCTTAGTGAATATTGTTGATGCACTGATGAAGCCAGTGAGCACAAAGAAGTTTAGATGGTGTGCCAGTTCTATAGGCCTTGTGGCTTGAGCAGTGTGATACAAAGACTCTTGCAAGGTCTTCAACAAGTGGGAGAATGTTAGGATTAAGGTGTCTCAACCTTAGTGAGTCCCATGATAATTTAATTAATTATTTTCCCCTAAGTTGTTGATTTTATTTTTATTAAATACAAAAATAATTATTTCCAAATTGCTAAGGCACTTTGTGGGACTCAATGGAGAGTTGACCCTACATGAAAGGTGCAAAAGGATAAAAATGTGACACATGTCACATGGGTACTCATTTAGAAAGAAGAAAACTTTGAAGCCTCTAAAATATGTGCCATGTTAACAAGTGGCAATCTATTTCGGAAGCAAGCTTTGGCGAGGTCCACTTGTGTGCAAGTTTATCTCTTCGAAAAAGCGAAAGCAACTTGGAAGGGTGACACTTGTCACCTAGCCACTCATTTTAGCATTTAGAATGAAAACCTCAAGGAGGAGCACCATGATGTCATGTGACATGTGTTTGACTTGTTGACTGAAGCTTGAAAGGGAATGTTTCTAAACGAAGACAAAGTTGTCACTAGGAGTGACTAGGAGTCATGGTTGAGTTCTAATTTGGTATTTGACTTGATTTTCTCTATGGGATGCCTAACATGTGAGGTTGCTTGATTTTTGGACCTGCAATACTTGCATGTTGTTGCATGTACGTACACGTTTGATATGTTGCTAATCAGGTCACTTGGGACTCATGCATGTTGTCGATTTCAATTTGTATGCATGCAAATACTAAGAGATTGACACATGGAAATGTTGGATGTCCATGTATGAGAAGTATATATTGATGCCTTAGTGCATTTTTTGTAGTGTGCTTCTATTGTAATATATGTATACTGTTATGCTACCAAATTCACTTTAGAATCTTGTATCATAATGAATCAAAACTTGCAAGAGCATAGACTCTGCATATTATATGTAATAGATTTTTACTGTAATACAATTGATGTGTGCTTTGGTGTGTGGGTTTTTTCCCGAAAGGGTTTTCCCACGTAAATTCTGTGTTTTGTGGTTTATGTGTTTAAATTTGAAAATAACTAAATGACGTGCATTCTTGAATGTTAACTATAAAATTTAAAAGGATTTGAAACAAAGTTTTGCAACCCTCTCTTAATTGATTTACATTAGGGAAGCATTTCCGCACTTGGCTTTCCTTTCAAAATTAACCACCACTACTAGCCTCTAGACTGGTATCAATTGTGTCAAATGTAAAAGTGGCGTGATTTGTACAAGATCTTGCATGTTCTACTCACCTTAAAAAGTGATCTAACATTGTTTCTCGTTTGTAATACAATAAATGGTTGTGATATTCTTCATTATTCATTTGTAATAAAGAATTATTTTGTGTTAATTATTTATCCAAGTTACAAGTAAAAGTATAATCTTTCATGGAGAATAATTAGAATTAATGTTAGTACATTTTCATAATCCATGATACTGTCACTTTAGTTTTTTCTAGATTTAATTAATTTGATTAGACAAAGCCGCAAAAACAAAACTAGTTGCATTTATAATAATTTTTTTTTATAAAAATTAAAGTTATATAATTACCACAAAAACCAAAGATATAAATGTATGGATATAAATACATATATAGTCAAATTTGAATAAACATTAATGTATAGCATATCTGTTGCTAAAGCTCTCACATAATCAAATCTAGAATTTAGAAACAACAAAAGTTTAAGTGACAATAATTAGAAAGTTTACTATGTTAATGTGAAATATGATAAATAATAATTAAAGTTACTATAAGTTATAAAAAAGTTTCGTTTCATATGACAATATGATATTTTTGGAAAATTGGAAATAATGTATAAAAAAACAAGCATATTTCACCGTTCTATTTTGGGCCAAAATTTTCACATACCCAAATTCCTACATAAAGTCCCTGGAATAGAGACAAGTCTCAACATAATTAGAGAATAATTATATTTTAGTAATTATAATAGTATAATACTAATATTATTAATATAATAATAATAATATTAACAATAATATAATATTAATATTAATAACAATATAATATTATCATTTAATATAACCAATCTATATATACATACATATATGCATGTATTCTAATATAATTAAACTTCATAATTACATTCTATTTTTATTGTTTAATTGTAATGATTTTTGTTTTTCATAATCCATACAATTATTTTTATTTTATTTTAAGTTTTCTTGACATCTTTCGACATATTTTATATAGATTAATTAAAAGATATATATACTAGTATTTAATATATTATAATTATTATATTTAATATTTAATATATAAATAAAAAATATAATATAATATAACTAGTGTTTAATAATATACCATTCTATTCCAGGTCATTTTTTTTTATAGACTCAAATTCCTACATAAAGTCTTTCAAATAAAGACAAGTGTCAATATATATCGATATTAGAATTGTTCGACACATTCCCGTTTTCTTAAGTTGCAATAGAAACTGAAAGCCTTCATATACATTTTGCATACATATCAATGAGGGTAATCTCAATATCAACATCTGACAAAATTCTTCTATTTTTAATGCTTTGATAGATGTTCATAACATGTTGCAAGGATTTGATTTTGGCACAAGTTGGGTGTATGCTAGGAAATGCAAATTGATTGGGTTTCAAACTTATTCATTGTATTTGATGAAACATGTGACTACCTACATGTATACTTCACATACATGTTAGTAAGTTGTTTTGACAAGTTGAGCATGTAGGAAATGCAAATTACTTATGAGTGATGGAAGAGTGGAATTTTTTATTTGTGAAATCATGTCCTTCACAAAGTATGTCTACAACAATTGAAGATATATAGAGGACACTTCAAGTGGGGGGGTGCATGTAGCAAGAAGAATGTACAACACCTCCATCAACTAGCCCCCTCTACATGATGTTGTGAGATTGAGATGAGTAGTAGATGGAAATGGCATTTTATGATTGTAATTGGAATGTGGAAAGTATGCAATGGTATTCAATCTATGTCTACTAGAGAATGACATTTCTAGTAGTAATCTTGGGAGAATTTTCATTTTCAATAGCATATTCCCTCATGTTATAAGGTAATTACAAAGCTAAATTATTTCTTTCAAAACAAGAAGGTGATCTCCACTAGAATAAAATATCCAACACATAATCTAATCCTATAATATAATGTGTTAATAGGGGCCATAAGAGAAAAAGCAAAATTTACCTTATAAATAAATACTTCAACACTTGTTAAATGTCAATTCATTGGTTTTAAGATCAAACATTTCCATGGTCGAGTTTAAAATATGGGGCGCTTTTGTTACTTTTCATATGTTTTAAGGAGTCACACTTTGTCAATTTTCCTTGAAAAAAATCAACTTATTGATCTCTATTGCATAGGGATTTGGGGTCCACCATGATCACAAGCACAAACTAAATCAAACTTTGGACATGAGGCCCCCTTTATGATTTGATTAATGAAACTCTCAATTTTTCCAAGCATGGGAACCAAAAACTTCAACTTGTGTTCTAGAATTCAAATGTATACTCAACTCTATTATATAAGATGGCTCAAGTCCACGAGAAGAAAGAACCTATAGATTTCCATTAATACAACACAATTAGACTTAAAATTTTTAAGTCCAATGGGTGCTACTCTACAAACTCATGGCTTTAAGATATTAGACATGGACTTAAGATAAACATTGACATAAGGTGCTTCTTGATTTGTCCAACAATCTCCTTGAACCTCCAAGCTTTACAATATTAAACATGGCAAAGCTACTTAATTAGGTTTGGTGAGATCTTTCAATTCCACAAGAAACACATGAAAAAACAAAATTAAACACATGGAAAATTTTGAACCTAATGGGAAGAAAACAACTCTAAAATGACTTTGCAAACTAAAAACTTTAGAATCCTTGGAGGCAACAAATTGAGAAAACTATAACTAACTAATTTGAAATTCAATAAAGAAAAAATTATAACTTTTCATCTTCATGCTTCTAGGCTTTCTTTGTGTGTGTCACCTAAGATGAGTAATAAGACCATTGGCAATCTCATTTTTCCATGCATTTTAGCAGGGAATATACTTTGATCCCTTATTTTGTGTTTTCTTATAGTATGTTATATTCATAAAACAAAAACAAAAGTTTACATGTTTCTTTCCAATCATCTACTTCTTTAAAACAAGAACATTAATGTTAGTACCTATCAAGTTGTTACTCTTTCTTTATGTAATTAGTAGGCTATTTAATCACTTGAGAGTGCTTGCAAGTCCAATGACTACATGAAGATGATGCTTGAGTAGCTTGTAGGAATGTAGAGGAAATACTCTAAATTTTGACTAACTATTTTAGATGAAAGTATAAAAATATCAATCTTGGAAGATATTTGTATGATTCCATCACCTAAATGTGTAGGTTAGATAATGATTTTTCTAATGGAATTGTTGAATTTTGTTAGTATTGTATGACCCATTTGAAAATGTCAATTTAAAATATTTAAACATACTTTATCCAAAATTAGGGTATAAGATGTGAAAGGAATTGAAATATTTGTTGTATTAGGTAGCTAAGTTTTTTTGAGTTATTATGCTAGGGATGATAGGTAAGACAAAGATATACAATCATCTATTTTCATCATGATCAAGTAGTAAGTAAATTGGTTTGATCGAGTGTGAGTTAAGATATATAATAAATAATTTAATTCTATCACTTCCAAGTAAATAAATCCATGAATTTGAAGATTGTAACCAACCTAGACTCATCTAGTAAATCAAACTATATCTAATACCTTATGCATAGAGAATTCATAAACTAATCTAATGGGCCAATAAAAATTTAAAAATATAGCCGCATGTCTACTTGTGAGTCCCTTGAGCCATAGTCCATGTCACTACCATACCACTTGTCAAACCCTAATTCACCTAGGTGTCATATTACAATTGTGAACTTTGAGAGTAGAAATACCACATAATTAAGACCATTTGTTGAGCTTTATTACATAAGGTTTTGGGGTGCAACCAAAACATGAGAATGAGGTAAAGTAAACCTTAGACATAAGATCCCCTTCAAAATTTGATTAGTTAAAATCTCGGTCCCACCAAGTGTAGGCCCCAAATACTTGATATTTTGGACTTCATATGCTCACTCAACTTAGTTATATAGATCAACTTAGGCCTACAAGAAGCAAGAACGTGAAAATAATTAATAATTTCACTTAATAAAAGTTTGGGTTCATCAGTCATAGTTTGCTCACTTTTTTGCCTCTAAGGATTTCAAAGTTTGTAGTTCATGAAGTCCTTTCAGAGTTGAGTTCTTCCCATTAGGTTAGAATTTGTCTACATGTTCAAGTTTGATGTTCCATATGTTCCCTGCAAACATGGAAGATTCAATCAACCTTGATTAGGTTGCTTTCTCATGCCTAACATTATAAAGCTTCGATATTTGAGAATATTGATCACACCTAGAGGCATCTTAGATCAAAGTTCATATCAAGTCTACATCTAGATCTTAAAAACATGAATTTATAGAGTATAAAAAACTAAATTCATTCAATCAATCAAATTGTACCTAAGGAACTCATAGATCGATTGTAGGACTAATAAAACTTGATAGATCTTGCCACATGTCTACTCTTAATTCACTCAAGGCATAGTCCATGTCACTACCAAGCCAAATGTCAAGCATTGATTCCCTTGAGCACCATCTTACAATCATGAACTTGATAAATACCATAGACTCAAGACCACTAGCTAAGCTCTATTCCATAAGTTTTTTAAGGATTATTGAGAACATGGGCATGAAGCAAAGACCATAAAATTTCCTCTTAACTTTGACTAAGGTTGTAAGAATTCTCAAGCTACTTTCATTATTTATGTCCTATTAGTTTGCCTCAAATTTTCTCATTTTTTCTCCCTATGCTCCATTAATCCCATGTGAGACTACAACCCAGTTAATGAATATTTACCAAATATGATTGTTAAATAAGTTACTTATGAAATATTTTTAGGCAATGTGAGGTTGCCATGCCTCTTTATTAGTGTTTTGTGAAAATTTCCCTCTACTTGAGTTTAAAATTGAACACTTAATCTAAACTCCTTATTGAGGCATCATAAAATCAATGCAAGGAATTGGGAGTAAACACCTACAAAGAATGAACGTGGTCTAACATCTTAAAAATCCATATCTCACTCCATAAGACTCTGCTTAGAATCACCCCAACCTCTCCTAGACTCATTCTCTCTACCATGTTACTTGTTTCAATGAATCATTAAGCCAAGCTAGCTTTAGGGAAGATGACAATAATAATTTTCAAACCAAATTAAATATAATTTAAGGGGTTAAAATTCCTTATAAAGAACTATAGGTTCCCCTCCCCATTGGTCTTTCAACCATAAGCACTTGAGACATGCCCTAGATCCATGTCTTTATCTTGGATAAGTATAGTGTAACGAAGGAAATATACTTCATCATTGGAAAGGAAATCAAGTAATTCGGTGCCTCTTTAGATGGTTTATTACCTTCTTAGAAGTATAGGGGAAAACAAGATGTTTGTATAATATAATCTTCAAAAGGTAATAATGAAACCTCTCATTAAGATGTCTTCTTGCATGTTTCTCTAATGACCAACAAATTGGCTTGAATTAAAATTCCTTCAATCACATATTTTGTTATTACCTTTAGACTTAAAACTTAGCTAATTATTGATCATCCCACAATAATGGGTCCCAAACTTGGGACGTCCCAAATTTTACTTGAAATCATATATTATTTATGAAAAAATACGATTTAAGCTTTGAGGTGTTATATCTAAAAGGTTTTAATTAAAGAGGGTTGGGTAAGACCCCCTTAGATCAAACCCCCTTGGATAAAACCCCTCTAGTCTTAAATCATACCCACAATGGAGTCTCCTTTGCACCTATCAAAATGTTGACAAAAACACACTTTCTCTTTACCTTTGGAAGGATTAAATAAAGTCATTTAGAAATTATGTTTTGTAAGTATGTAGCCTTTATTATAAGCTTTCCAAAAATTATATTTTTGAATATTTTTAATTTTATTATTATATTTATATTATATTTCTTATGAATGTAGAATTTTCACCAAACATCAAGGTATTTGTTTCACGTAAAAAATAGAAAAATAGATAAAATTTTCTAAAAATTATGTGCACTAGGTATTGATGTGATTGTTTCAATAAAAAATTAATAATTAATTTCAATATATACAAAACAAGTTATGCGTTATGACATACACCTATATCCAAATTATAATTACTCTAACTTCAAAAATTAATTAAAATATGTATACAACAAAAAAACTATGAAAAGATATCCATGCACTAAATATTATGTTACAAATCTTTATTTTAAAAAGTATAATTTTATCATTTCAATAAAATAAGTTGTGTTATGACATAAATGTCACTTTATAAAAATGTTGTTTACTATAAAAAATAAACTATTAAAAGTTACCTAAAAAAATCACAATTTATTTCTATTTTTTTTTAAATATATATATTTAAAATCTACATAAAAATCCTCACAAATCTTTAGTTCACATCATCTCCAAATTATTAATGGTTTAATTGCTTAATGTTTCATAAAGTGAAAAATTGGTGAAAAATGTTGATTTCAATATCATACTTTGGCCAAAAACGCCTAAGGTCAAGTCTAATATTTTCATATAGAAACAATTTAATTTATCAAGTGTAAAACAATAATTGTATGAATATTATAATTAATAAATTTAAAATATTACAAATTTATTTTGTAACAATAGACATATTTATTAAAAAGTTATGTTTTGATTAGATAAAGCGGAAAGGGCCCCAACCCATTCCAGATCAACCATATAGGCAAAAGAGAGGAGTCTCACAAAGAATGAGAGAACAAAAAACAAAAAAGACCATCAAACAAAAGACTCCCAAGGGATAGACGAAACCAGCTACAAAGAAGAGAGTAGTAGAACCCAACAAAGCTAAAGACCGAAGCCAAGAGCCAGATCAAGGTGGTTTGAACCCAAATTTCATCAAAGGTCTTAGAAGAGGGGCAAGGCTAGAATGAGACTTTCCACTATTCAAATCAACTGAATGTTTCTCAAGCACTAATTTCCTTTTAACCTTGAGAGGCGCTCATTTACCCTCAATAGAGTGGTCCAACAATCTCTTCCCCTCAATAGGGAATTGATGACAATTAAGGGAAATCATGACCTCATACTTTACCAACATCAACATCTCCTTGGGTTGAGGACCATTAGAGTTCATCATTTTATTGAAATCATGGCAGAACAAGGAAATAAACCCAATATCATGGAAGTGGTATGACCTTGAGGTCTCATAATGCAATTTTTGCTCCCAAACCCCAAGTTTGGAGCACAACTTAACATTGTTGGGCAGCCTAGAACCAATCTCAATGCAAACAAAATTTGGCATAAAGAAAACTCATTCTAGCTTTTGTGACAACATCAATAGTAAAGAATTGACCAATGGCTTAAAAAAATAAAGTGATGTATGACCATGACAACCACAATAGGAGCACAATTTTGATTGAACCAATTTGACATTGGTAGAGAAAGATTCAACTTTACATGTACTCGTAAGACCTCTAGATACAAATTTGATGGGATTTGAATACTATGGAACGTAAGACCCAACAAAACCCTTATAGCCAAGACCACAATTTCCTCGTTTATTTTTTGAGACTCCCAAACTCTCACAAGTTTTTCACTTGTTGTGTGTAAGTGTTAGAAGGAGCATCTTGTTCAACATCTTTCTTTTGTGCTAAGGCATCGGACATTTGATCCTTCAACCTATCTATCTCATGTTGTAGAAAAATATATTTAACATAAAATTACATAAAAGTGGGCTGAAATAACCTTCAACACTAAGCATTTGATTTACTTTTTTTAAGTTATCAATTTTAGTACATAAAAATAAAATACTATCTTCATACAAAGTAGATCCCATTATATAGGTGCAATTAATAATTCTCAAAATCCTTACAAATGCCTATTTCTTCAAAAAACACCTTAAAACTCCAAATACACCTTTATTCCTCTTCAAAAATGCATACTTATTCCTTGAAATATAAAACTTCTATTTCTTCAAAAAAAAAACACCTTAAAACTCCAAATACACCTTAATTCCTCTTCAAAAATGCATACTTATCCCTTTAAATATAACTACTTATTCTTCCGAATTACATTTAAATATTCACACCAATAATTTTATCCTCCAAATTTTCCTTTACCAAATACAAGTTCCCCTTAAGAAAAAGACTCTTTTCATGCATATTATTGGTAACAACTAACACCTCTGGAGTACAAGTTGTTATGAACAGCCTATGCACACTACGCAATGAGTGCTCTTCGAATTATTGAGGGGAAGCTCCCTCGATGTTCTTTGACAAATATGCTTTGTAAAGAAAAATAAGCTAAAACTACTTCCTGTCTTTTTGTTTCAGCTGCTAGAGGCACAAGACTTTCTTGAAAGAACTTCTACGTTGCAGCTGAGTTTTCTCTGGTTTCGCGAATCAACTAAACTACAACTTATATCTATCCAATCTCCTCAGGAAAACAGAGCAAGAGGAAACGGAGCAAGGTTTGACTATCCGACGATAAGCGGGTTTAGACTCTCTACTTGAAGGCAAGGTGGGCACAACTATCATCTCAATCTAAACCAACTTATTGGGCACAACAGATTTAAGAATTTACCAAGACGATCTTATGAAACCCTAGGTGGTATAACACTTGATCGAATCAGCAAAGCCTTCACAAAACAGCCTTTATCTTTATAATCTCACGAAACCCTAGGTGGTATAACCTTCAATTATATTGATAAAGATTCACAAAACAGATTTATCGCTGCAACTTCTCGAAACCCTAGGTGGTATAACGATCGATCACAACAGTAAATTAACACAAAACAACCTTATCACCTTAATCTTTTGGAACCCTAGGTGGTATAACAATTGATTTCAATGATAAAGATGTTCAAACAGATATATCTAATCTATGGAAAGAATTCAGCATCACAATCTTTCGAAACCCTATGTGGTATAACAATCAATTGCAATAGGGAAGACACATGAACAAATACGAAAAAGAGCAATATTGAGGGCAAGGTGGGCACAGCATATATTTCTCTCTCAAGCAAAAGTTATTTACAAATGAGCAAAAGCTCTTATTTATATACATCAAGGTGTAGGGAACCCTAAAATCACCTTGCGTTATCTATAGTTCCTGCAATGCATGCAAGCAATGCGCCCAACCCTAATTAAGCAAACTATACAGTTAACTGGGCAACTACCCTCAGTTTAACTGAAACATCTAATCTAAAAATGGACAATTGTGCGAGCATGCACGTCCTTATTAAAACAAGTTAACTGGAAGACTATCATCGGTTAACGAAAACCCTAAATACAACTCCAAGTGAACAAGGCGATTCTCAGAATAGGTATGCATGTGATGACAACCCCGAGTTAACTGAA
>VDFB02129173.1:0-67051 GCA_007258455.2 Sequoia sempervirens
TCTCTTTCCCTCCTTCTATCCCTCCCACCCTACCTAGCTAAGTCCCTCTCACTCCAACCCATTCTCTCTCACTCCCTCTCTCTCAAACTCTCACTTCCTCTCTCTGTCTCTGTCTCTGTCTCCCTCCCACCCTACCTAGACAACTCTATATCTCTCTCTATCTCTCCTAAAATTCTCCCTACCTCTAAAGACATACATAAATACATACATATAAGCATAATACATATGTGCATACAATTGTACATACATACAAGCATACATGTACATACAAACATACAAATATATAAAAATACAATCAATAGAGTACCATTTAACATAAATCAAGACATAACGCGAGAATGTTATACTGTGCTCGTGTTATGTATTTCTAGACATGTTCCCCACAAATACAAAAAAACCATGTCAAAATTGAGATATAATGTGAGCGCATTATGTGCTCATGTTATATCTTGCTTTGGGAATTCCCAAGCCTTGGGATTGGTATTTTCCTAGGAATACTAAGCTAAAGGATTAGAGGGCATTCCTAATGACCAGAGACGTGTTTTTGAAAATTCTACATTATTTCACATAATTGGGTTCATGCTCACCATTAAGATTGCATGTGGTTCAATATCAAATAAATCAAACATCTGGATAATGTTAGGATCTTTCATAGCTATCCAACGGTGTAATTTTTTTCACTTTTTGACAATGTTAAGCCTTTCATCCATAATTTCTTTTGTTTGTGTGTCTCTTTCTTTGAAAAAGTAGTGTTTTGTGTTTTTTCCATTATAAATTAATCATTCATCAAAATTTTAAATAAGTTACATATTTAGAAACTAGACTCCATTCTACAATTATTATTTTAAAATCAATTAGTTTCCAAAAATTTTAGAGGTAGCATGGCCAAAATTTTGTTTTTAAGGAAGTTTCCACTTCAAAAACTAGTAAAAAAAAATCAAATATTCATTAAAAAATTATTAGAAAATTCATTCATCAACTACATACTATTAGCTAACTTCTAACCGTAGAGATTTTAAAAATACTGAAAAAGGGGTCACCATGCTAGGGTTGTATAAGAGTTGCTATGTTATGTTTTTCTGAAAAAAACAACACCAATTTGTGTACATCCCTTGTTTTAACCCCTTAATATCAACCATATTAAAAATAAATTAGTAGTTTAGAAAGTAGGATCAGGGCACTTCGATCCTTTTTTTTGTTCAATCTCAAAATTTTGAGTGTAACTATCCTCAATTTCATGTCTAAGGTCAGTATTTCTTGATTTTAGAAAAAAGAGTGGCCACTTAAGCCCCCTTTTTTGGAACCATCTTTGTGCACTTACCCCTATACAAAGGAAAACAAGGATGACCGAGTAAGATAGGATTACATAATGGGAGGGATGTTCATGGTGTTTTTCTCGGTTGTAGATTGTTTCTAGTGTTATATGTATGAGCAATGATATTATAACTTGGTTGTTACGACACATTATTCTTAGGTGGGTGGAGGATAATTTTGGATTTTTTTTTAGTTTGTTGTTTTTGTAATGGTGGGTAAAGTATTAGAGGGTTTAGAGGATATCCCATAGGTTATATAGGAGGTCCATTAATAAAGGGGGATGTAACAGACACTTGTGTACTCATAACCTCAACAGTCTTGGTTTGATTTATTTCTAACAAAGGGTAATCTAGAATCACCTTTTTATGAACACCTAAGGAAGCCACATTACTATTGTTGTCATTTTATTGCACCATGATATCCTCCCTAGGAGGAGAGTTGTTTGGAGAACTACAAACCTAGATTTCTTGACATTCAAGGATTGGTTCTTCTAAAATAACTTCATCACAATTAGGGGAATGATCAATGGTTAAATTCTCTTTCTCAATAATGGTTTCCTTAGGTGAAGAGGGACAACTAACATTCTCATGACTTTCATTTATCAAAGTTATTTTTCACAACTAGGAGAGATATGAGGAGAAGGATAAGTATCATTTTCATGATCATTTATGATTTCATTCCTTTGTTCCTTGATGTCTTCCAAAATAGGATTGGTAGGGCAATGATCAAAAAGAGGTTTTTTATAGACCTTAAGTATTTGATCTTCTAACACCAACATATCCTCATCATTTACAATCTCATCTTCTCCCACTACATCATTCTCACAAGCAGAGAATGGAAATTAGGTAAGGTGTTGTTTAGGAATGTTTCTATGATTTCATTCTCTTGTGCTATAATATCTTCCAGTGTAGGAGAGTTAATAGAAGAGGAACTTTCAAAAATGTCATGATTCTCAATGAGTGCATCTTCTAACATCGAAATACCTTTGTCACATGTAGGAGAGGTATTAGGAGAAGAGCAACTATGATCATCACGATTGTCTATATTTTCATCTTCTTCTATCACATAATTCACACAAATAGGAGAGATAAGAGGGGATGTATTTTTAAAGAAAGCATCAAATTATTCACTGTCTTTTAATAAGAGACTCTCACAACTAGGAAATATATTGAAAGAATGACAAATTCTTATTGACTAACCTTTTCTTTGCGCACATGGAAAAGACCGAAACTAACATTTTTGAACAATAATCTATGAAAAATTAAAATGCAATGTAAAGGCCTAGAATGAAATGTGTAGATGCAATTTGTAGATATCAAACTAGGTAATTTATTGAAGACAATATGCCCTAATTTTAAAATGAAATGTTGTAAATGAAAATTAGGAATGAAGCAATGCATGAAATGAACCAATTTAAGCTAGATTTAGTGAAATTCATGTAACCAAAACTTTACCAATTGAAATAGCTAACTAATGGCAGTGAACAAAAGTGAAGAAATAAATTTTTTAATGTTGTAAAAGGTAGTTTCAGATGTGCACTGGGACTGATCCACATAGAAGGGCACATGAGTCCCAATGAGGGATTTTTTACATTTTTCAATGAATTTTAAGTGATTTTTATGCTTTTTGGTTTGCATGATGTATAGACTAAATGAAAATGTAGTTTTCAAATGATTTTAAATGATTTGAGATGAAAAAATGCAGCCTATATGCACTTTGACACACAAAAAATTGGAAACCCTAGATGCCAATTAACTATTGCAAACCCTAATGTAAATCTAATTCACGATAGATCTAGGATGATGATGGAATCCAAATTAGTAAAGAAGGTATTCTAAATGCAAGTTCACCAAAATGAAACAATGGAAAATTGGAGAGATTTGCTATCATATGGCTTAGGACATAGACCACACCAACTTTTTGATTATTTCATTGAAGGATAACCCTAGAGATCTTAGTGCAAAGGAGAAAGAGATCTAACAATGGGGTTGTCCTAGAGGTTGATTTTAAAATAATAAGGGGTTAACCACCAAGTTAATACTTGGAAAGAAAATTGCAATGCAAGATGTAATGCTTAACCATAATATGATACAATCTTTCTGTAAATGCATGAAAATCATAATATAAAGATACAAGATAAAATGTATGCACCTGGAAATTTGAAGGGAGATTGAATGAGATCTGAAATGTTGAATAACCTAAAATTTAGGCCTACTAGGACTCAAATTCCATTCTAGGAAAATCAATTACAAATCTAGGTTTCTGCATAGGAATAGGTTTCTAGAAGAAGTGTATCTGAATCTACAAAAATACTAAAAATTTCCTG
Organism: Sequoia sempervirens; assembly: GCA_007258455.2. NCBI lineage: Eukaryota > Viridiplantae > Streptophyta > Pinopsida > Cupressales > Cupressaceae > Sequoia > Sequoia sempervirens. Next base: position 3,641 of record VDFB02129173.1, read on the forward strand.
TAGTGGGACTCATTCACCACTTCTAGTGAATTAGTCCTATTTTTTCATGAAGTGTCCCAGAAGTAGAATCTTGAAATAAAACATTGCAATCCTTTGAAGATGAATCAAATAATCCCTTTCCCATTTATTTCATGCAAATTGGATGGATACTTTTCCCTAGATCTGAGTTTACGTTAGTCTTAACAACTTTTCATGAAAAATTTGATGACATTTGCAACTTTGACATTTTGGTACTTTTGGAAGCTTCAAATCCACTTTTCTTCAATCTATAAACCTACAATCACACATGTAAAGAAGGTGAAAACTTGTTGATTTTTTATGAATGGGGGTTTTCTTTGGTGAAGCTCCTTTTAGATAATTAAACCAAATGATGAAATAATGAAATATGAACATGAAACATGCAACATAGGAAATAAAACATGAGCAATGATACCTTGAATAAAGTATTATCATAAAAATTAGAAATCTAGCATGAAATGGCCATGAAGGATATAGATCTAGATCTTACTTGATAAGTGTAGAACAATTCTTGACCTTGGATATTGAATGGAACACCACAACACTATCTCAATAACATACTTGATGCTTGATAATCTTGACCTGATGGTGGATGTTGAATTGTTGCAACAATTGATGAAGAATTCTACACTTGAATGACTTAGAAATGATCTTGTGAAAACTTTAATGGTCTTGTGAACTCAAGCATTCTATTATGAATTATCTCACAAAAGTATTAGGTGAAAATGAGTTAAAGAACCTTGTATTTATACTTAATTATGAAGGAATTCTCAAAATTACAAAACTAAAAGCCAACATCTGATCTAGGAGGATAAAATCTAGCTAAAAATTTGAATTAGTTCTGATATCGGACCACATGGGACTCATTCACCCAAGGTGGTGAATGATTCCCATTAGGCATAATTTATGGGACCATTTTTAAAAATGCTTAGAAAGGTGTAAAACCATTATCAAGACCCAAAACCCTAGGTGGGACTCATTTTCCCAGGGTGGCAAATGAGTCCCAAACCACCAAATCTAGGCCACACAACCTAAAAACACTAAAATTATGATTGGATGTTGATTTGTGTTTAGATTATCCTTGAAAAAGATGAATTAAATGAGGCTTTTAGATGCAAAATAGGGCCAATTAAAGCATAAAGAAGCACAATTATTAATTACAGCCCTAGAAAAGTGTGAAAATATGTTACAACATTTTACAACACTTTAAATAAGGTATGATTAAGGAAAATTTTTGTTAAAAAGAGATTTATTATGTTTAGTCCATTAATATGACCTTAAAAAAGGGTGTAAGTGTGTTAGAACACTTCACACCACTTTAGAAAGGTACCATTTGAGTCCATTAGTTCACAAGAGCTCAAGACCTAATGTGAATGTGAAAAATACATTACAACACTAAATCGAGGCAATATTCAACCTAGTTTAAAGAGGAGGGCCCAAACAAGCAAAGAAAAGTAAAAGGGGTACTTTCCTCATTTCCACAATATCAATTAATTATTTACCCAAAATGCTCTTGCATTAGAAACTCTAGGTAGGAAATTTTTGAGAATAGGCTCATAAAGGTGTAGTTGAGTAATCAAAATACTCTTCTAGGTTGGAAGAAACTTGCAGTTAACTCCATCCTTGAAGAATGTGCTCCAAAACTATATCTTCCTCTTGTTGTAGTATCATGCCAAAACATGTGCCATATTCCTCCTATTACATTCCATTATCTTTCTTATCCCCATCATGGACTCATGTCCACCATGAACTATCGTCATCCACCAAGCCATTCCTCATATCTCCTATTGCTTCATGGGATACAACCCACTACAGATGAACTACCACCACAAAAAATTCTGCAATATCCTCCACAACTTCTATATGAAAACACTTATACATTCAACAATTTTCAATCATATGATCTCTATTACTATCAAATTATTCATTATTCACCTTTGCAATATGAAATTTCAACTCAACCTCCTCATCACTAAATTAAAGAAAATTTAATTTTAGCTCTTTCTCTTTCATTGTTGCAACTTTTCTCTCCTCATCATCTCTTGTGATTTCTTCAGTCTCCATTGTTGCAATCTCCATTGCATCTTCATCCTCTTCTACCATCCTATTTTTTCTATTCACATCTTCACATTCATTCATCTTCAGATCTTCTTCACATACCTCCACAAGGTCTGGTCTAACATTTTTCTCCTTTCATCTCAAGCTAGAAAACTCATTCTTGTCACTCTTCTTTCCACTATCCTCATTATTCTTGTCACTCATTTTCATCAAAATCCTCTCACATTTCCCAATATTATTCTATAATTTATCCATCCTCATGTGGATCTTTCCCACTTCCTCATGAACTTTCTATCCTATCCTCTCATAAAACTAATTTTCTACCTTGTCCCAATATTGCTCCTAGAAGAATATTCTCATGGGTCTCCTAAAGACCCATCCCATCTTTGTTTGCTACAATATCACCTCAACTCACATACTCTACATATCCATGTATTTTCCCTCTCAAATTTCAATTTCTTTGGACTTGTCACATGCATAAAACAATTCTCTCAAGATTCTTGGATATCTCTATCACTTCACATAGTATTTTAGGTGCAAATTTCCTCATAGCTATTGATTTGTTCACACTAATCCACTTGTAAGTCTTGGTGGATCCTCTCCACTCTCAAGAATACCTTCTCTAATACCAAATTATGTAAATGATAAGAACATTCTTGTTGTTCACACATAGAACATGCAAAAAATTTATTTGATTTAACTCTATGTAACCAATTACTCATTTAATTCATTAATTTCATTTGTTGATTGAAGCTAAAATTTAAATAACACAAAATGTTGATAGCTATACAATTCTAATTGATATTGAATTTACAATACCATGAAATTATAAGAATAGTTTGAATTTATTTAATTAACATATCAGTCCTCAGACCCATAACACTTATAATCAATATATGGAGCTTTTTTTAAACTTTACATTGCTTTGTTTCTTAACTTTATACACCTTTGTTTTTCTCTTTCTTCTTTCCTATTAACCATTCAACCACCTCTCCCTTTCACACATCTTCTCACCTTTTTGTGTATACATAATTCTCACAAAGGATTGGGTAGATTGTATTCACTCCTAACATGTCTTATCTTCTCCTTTTAGCTACAATATTTCTCATTTTCAATTACATAAAACTCTTGACTATTTATTTTTATTTTCTCTTTTCCTATACTTGCTAAGCCCAACACTCTCTCCCTACATTATTGTGTAGCCCTTCACTCCTCTATTTGTACTTGTGGTATTGTTTTTCTATCTTTTCTTCATGTTCGTTTCCCTTCTCACCCTTCATGCCTTGAATTTCCCCCTTTACTCTATGATGCACAATCCTTGCAACTTTGCATCCATATTTATTTTCTCAACCTTTGTTCCACCATAGTATGTTGGACAACCTCTTTATCCTTTTTTCAGGCTTATCAAGCCTGACCAAGCCTATTCTTCTCAATATACTTCCCTCTACTTCAAAAAAAAATTATACTTAAAAAGAAAACACTTGTTCTCTTGCATGAGGCATGATATCTCCCCTCAAGTAGACTACCTAGCTTCTTTCCTCCCCCCATGATATATTTTATTCCTTTTCAACTTATAATTCCCCCTTAATTGTATGACCCTCCTTTAAATTTTAAATTTTGCATTTAAATTTATGTTTTCTAACTCTATGGTGTGACCTTTTCAAATCAACTGATCTGCATTTTTTTTTTTTAAAGCTAGCTTTCTTCCTATAGCCCCATGCCCCTTAACTCTATTTGTCTCATTAGTTTATTTAATTTGCATTTTTATAGCTTCTACATAATTAATATATGTATTTGGATTCAATTTTTCACTTTCCATGACTTGCTTTGGTCAATGGTATTTTTTATGTTTATAATTTTGAATAGCTTAAAACCTTAAGGGAGACTTCCATTTATTTATTCCCTCTTTAAATATCCACTCACTACCTATTAATTTTATTTCATTTTCCAATCTATCCTTTAACAAAAATGACCATGAACACAAAATGCAGAAAGAACAAAACTCAAACTAAAACTAAAAGAAACAAAATAGAATTTTTTTTGGGTGATGCCAATTACTTATTCACCCTAGATGCTCTTGCATGAAAGAGAAACACACATAGAGAGAATAGTATTATAATGTAGAAAAATGCATCCATTTACATTTTCACACTTTTTTGGGCCCTCCTTGCAAAAATTTGGCTTCTTTCTACCTTATTTGGTCCTATTTTCCATCCACAAGCCTTATTTAATGCATTTTTCTAAGGATAATCCCAAGATTTAATAAATGAAAAATTATGATTCAATGTTTAAGGTTTTTTGTTCCAGATAAAGTGGTCTAGAACTCATATGACACCTTTGGTATATGGGTCCCACCTAGGTTTTTGGACTCAATTTTGAACATTGCATTAAACAAGACACTTCTTGAAGTTTGTTTCTTGTGTATAAGACACTCAAATTCATATGCCCAAGGTGGTGTTTGAGTGCCACTTTAACTAGGACCTATTTTGAATCAAATTCTTGGTAGGGTTTTATTATCCTTGATCTAATGTCAACTTTTAGTGTTGTAATTTTAGCAATTTTGGCATAAACAAGTATAAATACAAGGTTATTTCACATACTTTCTCTTAAGAAATCCTAACAAAAGCTAACAAGCAATATAATGAGGAAGTATTCTACCAATTTTATGATAAAAAAATCATTCATCGGCATTCAAGATAAAATCGTCAAGCGTTTGGAGCTAGATTCAAGATTCAAGCATCATGTCAAAGTTTTCATTGGTCATTTGTGTTTTTGAGCTAACATTTGTGATGTAGGTTTTCATGATTGAGGAAAGTATTCAAAGACATTATCTCATATCCAAAATCAAGAATCAAGATCCACATACATTAGAGCCATTTCACACAAGTTTTCAACCTTTATTTCAAGGGTTTGGTGATTTACAACATTGTATATTGTTTATTCATCACTCCATTTTATTTCATTTCATTTCAAGGTTTGAGTACCAAAATAGGGTTTGACCAAGGAAAATCCCTATTCCCTACCACAAGAACATTTTCCCATTTGCATATGTGATTGCAAATATAGGTGATTTGGAGCTTAAAGATCCTTTGAAGACAAAGCTACAAGATTGAAGAAAGTTGTCAAAGTTCTCAAGAATTTGTCATCTTCACATAAACTCACATACTGATTAGAATTTTTACTCTTTAGACTTGAAGATTGTATACGATGAAGGCTACAAAATATCACTCAAGGCTACAAATCTTTCAGTAAAACCCTAATACTTGGACTAAATTGCCACATTGAGTGTATGAGTCCTAGTATACCCCTATTCAACGATTTATTGTAGATCCTTATTTTCTAGTAGAAGGTTCCAAATTTTCCCTAGATTGCAGTAGTAGGACTAAATTTCCTAGCATGGCGTATGAGTCCTAGTACACTTCAAAAAGTAGAATTTTATAGTTGCAGATCTTGTTTGGAATCCATCAGCTTACAAGGTTCCTTTCTATCTAATTTTTATTTATTCATTTTATTTCATGTTCTTAATTTTATATGGTTTAGTGCATTAGACTTTACATTTCTCCTTAGAAAAATCATTTAAATGGTGAACCCTCCTTTTAATCACACCAAAGAAAACCCCTTAGTAGCAAACTGCCCCTAGTCTTCAATTGAATCATTATGTTGAAGTCTATAGGGTTTCCTTTAATGAACCAAGAGTGAAATAATTGTTAAATGGTAGTTCCATCTCCTTAAAGGTGGAACACTATTCCCCTTAGTTCATTTTGGTGAACCTAACATTTGAACTCTTGCATTTATGGTTTGGAGAACATTGTAGTCCTAGATCTAGGTTAACATTGCATTAGTTTTGTGTTAGTCAAATTGCATTTAAGACTATTAAATCTTGCATTAGTAGAAAAGTGCATATAGGTTGCATTTTTGCATCTCGCACCATTAAATTTCATTAAAAAGTTGTACTTGAAAATAGTCATCTGAGCATACAATATAGACACCTTAAAATAAACTCAGAATTTGTTGAATTCAGTGTAAAAACCCTAAACTAGGACTCATTCACCCACCTAGGTGATTTATTTTCTATACAGGTGGTTTTTCTAGATTTTTAGGAATTTTGTGTTGTCTGATTTTTAGTATTTGAATCTTCTAGAAAACCTAACTAGGACTCATTCATCCATCTTGGTGATTTAGTCTCATATTAAATTTCAATATCTATTTTATAGCATTAGAAACATTAATTTTTGTGCTTCTTCTTTCTTCTAGCAGATCTTTGTTTCAAATTATAGATCTTTTGCTTCATTAATTTCATTAAATCTATATTAATTTATTTTTATTTTATTCCATTGTAACCATAGCCACAAAACAAAATCAATAAATCAAACAATATTGGTTTTAACAAACAATATAGTCTTTTCTCAACATAAACTTATCAAAAATTGAAATAATATATCCTTTTCAATAGTACCCTATCGAAAATGGGACAATATAGCCTAAGCTAGAGAACAACGATCAACAATGCCTCATGGAAATCAACATAAACTATATAACATTAACATAAAAAATAAAACAATATAGCCTAAGGTAGAGAACAACAATCAACAATGCCTTATGGAAATCAACATAAACTGTATAAAGTTAACTATTTTATTGTGTTGCAACCATAGCCATAAAATGGAAGCCATAAATCAAACAATATTGGTTTCAACAGGGACCCGGATGGAAGAACCCACAAAACACAAAAATTCACAACAACAAACCTATGCAAAATATAGTCTTTCCTCAACAATACCTTATCAAAAATTGAAACAATATAGCCTTTTCAGAAACACCTTATTGAAAATGAAACAATATAGCCTAAGCTAGAGAACAACAATCTACAATGTCTTATGAAAATCAACATAAATTGTATAGCATTAGCTATTTTATTGTGTTGAAACCATAGCCACAAAATTGAAGCCATAAATCAAACAATATTGGTTTCAACAATGACCTAGATGGAAAAACACACAAAATACAAAAAATCACAATAACAAACCTATGCAAAAAGACAATCTTTTCTCAACAATACCATATCAAAAATTGAAACACTATAGCCTTTCAATAGAACCTTATTGAAAATGAAACAATATAGCCTAATCCAAAGAACAACAATCATTGAATAAAAAAAACAAATTTCTACTTGTAGTTTGAAACACCTTCCCATTGACAATGATTATAACTTTTTAAAGTGATAAATTTAACATATTTTTTTACTACAAATAGTTTTATCACTTTTGAAATACAACAATCAACAATGCCTTATCAAAATCAAAATAATATGTATAATCTTAACTATTTTATTACATTCCAACCATAGCCACAAAATGGGAGCCATAAATCAAACAGTATTGGTTTCAATAGCAGCCCATATGGAAAAACCCACAAAACACAAAAATTCATAGTAACAAACCTATGCAAAAATATAGTCTTTTCTCAACACCACCTTATCGAGAATTGAAACATTATAACATTTTCAATAGTACCTTATTGAAAATGAAACAATATAGCCTAAGCTAGAGGACAAAAATCAACATTGCCTTACGAAAATCAACATAAACTATATAATGTTAACTATTTTATTGTGTTGCAACCATACCTAGAAAATGGAAGCCATAAATTAAACAATATTGGTTTCAATAATAACCCAGATTGAAAAACCCACAAAACACAAAAATTTAGAGTAACAAACCTATTCAAAAATACAATATTTTTTCAACAATACATTATCGAAAATTGAAACAATATAGTATTTTCTACAATACCTTACCCAAAATGAAACAATATAGACTAAGATAGAGAACAACAATTAATAATTCCTTATAGAAATCAGCATAAATTGTATAACATTAACTATTTTACTGTGTTGCAACCATAGCCACAAAACAAAAGCCATAAATAAAACAATGGAAATCAACATAAACTATATAACATTAACTATTTTATTGTGTTGCAAGTATAGCCACAAAACCAAAGCCATAAATCAAACAATATTGGTTTCAACAACAACCTAGATGGAAAAACCCACAAAACACAAAAATTCATAGTAAGAAACCCATGCAAAACCAACACCACAAAATGCAGATCATAAATGAAACAATATTGGTTTGAACAGTGACCCAAATGAAAAAACCCACAAAAGAAAAACCTTTACAGTGAGAGACCAATGCAAAAATAAACAATACTACCTTGCAACCATCATGACTAGACCAAAACCATAAATGAAGCAATATAGCCTAATCTAGAAAATAACATAATTTTTTTTTCAAAATAATCTACAAAGGGTTTTTCAATATGTACCTATTCTCACTTGCTTTCTCTCTGCTACCTTGTTTCTACAACACCTGTAAAAATGGGAAAATAATTATCACAGACAACACTTTTGTATTGCCTTTGCAATCATCGCCAGATATAAAAGACATAAAATAACCTCCAACCACCTTCATAGAAGCTCAAAAATGGTTGATTCAACTCACACCTTCATAGAAGCTTTCCCTCCTCATTCACAACTCTGATAGTAGGTAAAGCCACAAAATGACACCCAACAGTGCCTTATTGAAAATTACGCAGAAATTTTCTATGTTTCCCAAGGTTTTAAATGATAGGCGTTATTACAACCATCACCACTATATGGAAACCATACAATAATTAATGTTGATTCCATCCAACTTTTAGTTCCGCTGGCCTTCTTTATCCATGCACCAAAAAATCTGCCACCTTTTTCTCGACTGGTACTGGATGTCATAAGGCTTTAAAACATGTGCCGAGCACTTTCAATAAAAAATTAAAAAACATCCACCACCTTTTTTCTTGGCTACTAGAAAGCTTAAAAACTAGGAAGTTTGACAAAATTTTTGAGCAAAGTTGACATATATAGTCTATTGACTAAATATGAGTATTTCTCTTGTGTAATTTATTATAGTTTTTTTTGCTGAATTGTACAATTCCATTTAAATTTATTATTGTTTTTGTACTTAATTACATAGTTCCTTAGGAAACAAAAAGAATGTCATGATGTTAATTTTATTTAGAACCGGTTTATAATGTTTATATATATTCAGTGATACTAGCCAACCTTAATTTCCATGTTTAGAATACAAATATTCTTAGAATATACACTTAATGTTCAAACATTCAAGAATATAATTAATGTCAAGGCGGCTATGAATTGAATAATTCCTTTACAAACATAAACAATTATACAACTCCAACTAGCTTCCTTATTCTATAATAGAGTTTCCTAAAGGGATGGTGTGTATGCACTCAAAGCTATTTGTATTTAATATGCTATTTATTATAAACATCACATTTGTCCCACTGTATCCTATTAGAATTTTGAATTAATTTTGGGAAAGAGAATAAACCATCTACTATCAATTCCATTTGGTACTATATAATGCATTGCATGTTCGAAATACCTACTTACTATTATGAGTTGTGACTCTCTATAAAAAAATTGTTCATTTTGAGATTGTCTTTACAAAATTTAGTTTCTTGTCTTTTTTTTGTGAACACGTACAAACTGTTAGATACTTTGAATATTAATGTTCAATATATAAATACGTAACAAAAGATGCTAGTAATCACAAAAATGTAACTAGGTACTCCCTTGATGCGAGAGATTATAACAAGCCCCTTTTATTTAATATTATACAAGTAACTTCACATTTTATGGCTAAGTATTTCAACTAGAACATTTAGTATTATATTGATGTCCATAAACAATGTAATATGTTATTCTCTATATTCATGATAGTTTAGTCAAATGATAAGTTTGGATTTAATTATATCCTCTTTAAAAATATTACAAATGTATGACATTTATACAATCGAGTGGTTTTTATTTGTTTAAGTGTATATAAAGTGTAGTAATGAAAAAAGTAGGCTTTTTCCCTTGGTTTGATAACTGACCTTAAAGCTAGATTGGTTCCTTGGAGTAGTGTTGTAATTTTTTTTACACATTCACATCAATCTAGGACCTTTATTTGATTAAAATATGCTTTAATTTTTCCTTTACAAAGGTGTTATGAAATGTTGTAATACACTTTCACACTTTTCAAGGATTTAATTACTTAATTAATCTTAATGGCCCCTTCTTAATAAAATATATTTAAATTTGTACCTTATTTAGGTGTTGTAAAGCATTGTAAAGTACTTTAACATTTATCTAGGGTGGTATTCATTAATACTGGTTAGTTAGAGTTAATTAACCCCTTTAATTCAAATTTAAACCTTATTTATGACACCTCTCAAAGATCTATCTAGACACCCATAATTTGAATAATGTAACATTTAATTGGGAAAAAGTTAGGTCCTAGAAAATGGTGCCATAAAAAATTCACCCTAGGTGGTGAATTGGTCTTCCCTTAATAGGACCCCACTTTCTGAGTTGATCTAAAATGATTTTTTAATGTACTTTCCATCCCTCTGGGTTAGGCCCTAGAAAACTGAGCTAGGACCCATTCACCCTGGGTGGAGAATGGGTCCTCCCTTGACGAGGACCCCCTTTTCAAATTCCATTATGTCAAGAATTTAATAAAGTTTACTTCCAGATCTAGTGTCGACTTTAATTGTTTTAATGTTAGGGTTAATCTCCTAATTAGTATAAATAAGTGGTTAATTCACATAGTATCATCTTGGACTTTCAAGAATTCATGCATTACAACAAATTCGAGTTCACAAGAGAATTAAAGAGAATTCATAATGCATTTCAAGGCAAATAGGGAGAGTCTACTACAAAAATTCAAGATCATTTCATCATGACAAAGGTTTAATGCATTCATCTATGTTGTTTAGCTATGATTGTGACCATAACATTGAAGATCTATTGCAAGAATTGTTACACATCATATACAAGGATCAAAGATCTACATTCTTCATTGCCACTACATGCTAGTTTGTAGATTTACATTACAAGAAATCATCCAAGATAATATCAAATGCACATTTCATGTTTCATGCTTCATTCCTTCATTTCACCACTTGGCTTCATTACCTACAAGGGTTTTGACTAAGGGAAACTCCCATTCACTAACAAACAATAGTTTTTCTTCCCTTTAATGAATAGGAAAATGGGATACCTCTTAGATATCACTCATTTTCCATTCAATCAGTCACTAATGTCGTAGGAGGCCCAATTGGATTGAGTAACAACCTCTCAAGGTGAGCCAATTATCAATTAGGAAGGACCTATGAATGGGTTCTTTAAGTTCTAAGGGGCTCACCACCAAGAAATGCTTGGAAAAGGAAATGTTTGAAAACATACTATGATATACAAAATGACCTATAACTAAAAATGTAAGCTAAATGAAAAATGTAAATAATGAAATTATGCAATAGGGAGATAGTATGTGTGCACCTAGGAAATATGGAGGTGCTATGAAGATTTTGGAAATGCAAAGAACCTGCCAAAATATGTTGCGGAGGACTAAGATTCCTAGAATGTCATATTAATCCTGCTATTTTTTTTTGAGGCAAATACAAAGTCTTCAGATCTTAGAACTAGACCTCAAAAAACTATGAAAAATGGGCCTCGGAGGACTAAGACACCCATAATAGTGTATTATTCCCATTCTAAATTTTTGCAAACTCTAAATATGATCCTAAGCAATAAGGTCGACACTTACTTCCCTTCCGATGTCAGGTTCTAAAACTCCTGAATATGACCTATAGGTGAGTTTCTATGAAGATGACAACTTTGTAATACAAGTTTGGAACTTTTGCAACTTTGCACTCCAAATGATCTTCAAGACTTCAACCTAGATATACAATCACAAATATGCAAGAGAGAAAAACTTTTTGTTTGTTAGTGAATGGGGATTTTCCTTTGTCAAACCCCTTGTTGGTAATTAAACCTTAAAATGAAATAGAAATAATAAAGGAAATAGTGAATGGACAATATGCAATTCTACAAGTCACCAAACCTTTTTAATGTCTGCAAACTTTTTTGCAATGGCCGCAATGAATATGGATCTTGAATGCTTGAAAGATTGGAATTGAATTGCTTTGCTTGAATCAAAACCCTACATCACAAATGTTAGCACAACAACACACATGATGCAAGAAAACTCTTTGATATGATTCTTGAATCTAAAAATGCCTACAAATGATTAATGAATCTACTCTTGAGTGCTCTTGTGAACTCAATTTGATCTTATGAATGCTCTCACAAAAGACTTGGATTGAAAATGAATGAATGAAACTTGTATGTGTACTTATCTATGCTTAATATCTGAAAATTATTTTACACCAAGCCAACATATGAATTCATTAAATAAAGGTGGCTAAATCACCCCAAAATTTTAAATTAAATCTCAAAAATGACTCAAGGAGGACTAAGACGCACTAGGTGGCATCTTAGTCCCAAGTCCTAAAAACTTGGGGCTTAGACACCAAAAAGGGGCCCAATCCATAGATTCCAAAATTAGGGTCCCAAGAGCCTTAGGGGACAAAGATTCCCTAGGTGGCATTTTAGTTTTTACCCAAGAATCAAGGACACACTGATATATTGATTAAATTATCATTTATGCATTAGAGAATGTCATGATTAACCATAAAAATATATAATTTATAGGGATTTTGGACACAAAATAGGACCAATTAAGCCATAAAGAAGCATAAAGAAAGTAAGGTGGGCCCAAAAAAGTGTGAAAATGTAAGGTTATGCATTTTACAACACTGTATTTAGCCCTCACTTTAGTGAGAGGATGAACTTGCTTCAAACTCATACTAAAGTATCCAACCATGCAATCAAGAGGGGTTCAAATGTACAAATGTTAGCAAGATAGGATGACAATAATCAAGAGGGTGGCCAAGCCTCTAGGATGAAGATCCTATGGAAAAAACCAACATTAGCACAAAGGAACATGCTTGTGGATGATATATGAAGCCATAACTAGATCACAACATACACCATCAAAGACAAGAAAAAGAAAGGAAAAAGAAAAAGGAAAAACTATGATAGATCAAGCCTTGATTGGCTGCCCAATGTGGTGGACCAGGTAAAGACTATTTGTCCAAAAAATGGCTTACAAGTAGAACGCGTTGTCCACTATAAAAAAAAAAATGCACGCTCATGAGGGCTAGTGGGAGCTAGTTGTCCACAAGGTGATCCCCAAGGGACCATATTAAAGACATACCTCCATGACTTTAATAAGGTACAAAAATTCATGCTCACACAGACTAGTGCGACTAGGTGTTCACTAGGTAAGCCCCAAGGGACCATATTAAATTCATACATCCATGACTTTAATAAGGCAGAAAAATGAAGAAAGAGAGGTTCTCAAAGGTATTTTTCTTTGTTCATTTTAGGTCTTACTCTTAGGGGACATCATGCCTAATGTCTTCAAGAGAGGACTAATCAAAGAACAAAAGATTCACAACTTAAGGGATGCAATGCATCACATCACCATTAAGGGGAATACAATATTCTAGACATGGAAAAAGTAACCCTTTTAATTTTTCTTATTTTGTCCCTCCTTGTGCTTATTTGGCTTGATTTAACCTTGATTTAATGTTGCAATGTGACCTACACATTCACATTAGGTCTTGAATCTTTATAAATCATTAAGACTTTATGATGGCTTGTAAAGGTGTTGTGAAGTGTTGTAAGACATTTTCACACTTTTCTAGACTCTTCTTATCATAATTCATCTATGTACTCTCTTTTTATCATATACCAAGTCTTATTCTAAAGTTTTGTAAAGTCTTGTAACAAAATTTCATGCTTTTCTAGACTTTTCATCAACAAATACACCTTTCTTATGCTTTATTTTGTCCCTTTATCTACTCATAGGCCTTAATTAAGTGTATTTTTGAATACAAACCTGACAAACAACATTAAATACAACTTAATTTATGACACCCACTCATATGCCTTGAGTGGGCCCCATTCGCCCAAGGTGGCGAATGAGTCCCTCTTGGCACAAAAATAAAAATAAATTCAAATTATTGGCAGATTTTTATTCCTAAAGACCTAAGGTCGGCCTGTGGTGGTTTATTTTTAGGAAATTAGAGCATAATTGTCTATATATAAATAATTTTCTATTCATTTCAACTCGTCCATTCACCTATCCATTATTGCATTCAATCCATCTAAGCATTCACTTAAGCATCATAGCATCATTTAATCAAACAATTATCAAGCATCTTGGAGTAGAAATTAACATATATTAAGACTTAAACAACAAGGGTTTAGTGAGCTCATGAAATTTGCATGTTATTTTTCATCTTTCCTTTCTTATTTCATTTCATTTCATAGGGTTTGATTACCAAAGTGGGTGACCAAGGAAAACCCCTATATTCTAATACTTAACCCTTCTTCCCCTCTTTCCATGTCTGTTTGTAGGTCTTCTAGGTAGATTTTTCAAGGAGAAAGGTGTCAAAAAGGTGTTGATAAGTCATATAAGTCATGGAAGTCAACATAACCCTAATTGGAGCTTGAAGACCCCTTTTTAGTTCATTTTTTTGTAGATTCAGATTCGACAACCCAATGAGTTGAAAAGTGCAGACAAGGAACCACAAAGTTTACCTATGAATTTCTAGATTTTTGTAGGTTGACTAATTTGACATCAATGGAAAATGAGTCCCACTGCCATGCTGGAAAAATATTTTTCTTTAGTTCTGAGTTCCCGACATCCTGAAACCTATTCTGGAAAATTTTACTAGAACCTAGACTAATTCACCATTAGTGGTGAATGATTCTTAATGGGAATGAGCTTTGAATTCTACAACATTATAGAACCTTCTTAGCTCTCCTTTTAGTTTCCATGTGCACCCTATTCAGTCTCTTTCAATTTTGTTTTCATTTATGCATGTTTCTAGTTCATGTTTGCATACACCATTGCGTTTTCTATCACTTTGCTAGTTTGCATTCAATAATTGATCCATTTCATTAGTTTAATGTATTTATTTCATCTTATTTATACTTATTGCACCTACATCACATAAATCCTTGAATGTATACATTGCATTTTGGCCTATTCTTTCCCCTTCTAGGTGAAAAATCCTAGAAGTGCAAGAAAGACATTCCAGTGCCAAAATCTTTGTTTACATTTTGGTGAACCATAATTTATAGAATTTTTACTTATTATTTTAAGTTCATTTTCATCCTATGTTTAGATTGCATCATCATTGCATTAGGTTTTTCATTGTTTTGCATCCTAGGGTTTTCAAACTTTGCATTAGTGGAAACATTATATATCTTTCATTTTTGCATATCAAATCATTTACACATTTTGAAATTCTACATTTACATATTCTAGTTGTATTTTTGTATCTAAAAAAAATCAAATTTTATTTCAAATTTGTGAAAAAGCTTAAAAAAATTCATCCTTGGACTCATTCGCCACCTTGGGCGAATCAGTCTAGTTGCACATTTTGAACTACATTTTCTAGTATTTTCTAGGTATATTCTGCATTATAGTTTTCTACAATTACATTATGTCATAGTTTCTAGCTTTGCTATTTTATTCTCTTTCTTTCCTATTAGTTTACTTTCATTCATTGTCATCATGGATTTTTTCTTCAATGAGTTTTGGATGTCATTAAAATCCTGAGTGGACATGTCAAATTGTGCCTTTGGAACTGATCCTAATGACCTTGAGCTTCCTTATGCTCCTTCAAATCCTCATGAATTTCCTCCTCATGTTGCTAAAATCATTGGAGAAGATGATGATAGCATGCATAAGTTCTTAAACAAATTCCATGAAAACCTTGAAGCTAATGCATCCTTTTACCCATCCATGATACAATCAGACCTTCCTACTATCTCTCCTCCTGATATGTTTGGTTAGTTACACCCTAAAAAATTTGAAGGACCTAAGTTCCCTCCAATAGGTAGACCTAGTTCTTCTACACAACCATATCCTCAACCATTCTATGATAAAAAAGTTACTAACACACCAATTAACCTTGAATAAATTTATCACAAAGGTTTTACAATCTTAACCAAAGAAGGATGTGACACAACAATTGAACATGACATTCATCAAATTTTAGAACAAAGAATAATAGATGAGAACACAATAGGGTTAGCATATCATGATCCCCCTCATGATAAAAATCCTCCTTTTGAATACTGGAGACTTTGGGATAATGCAACAATGATCTCTGATTCCCCTCCCGATTTGAATATCCTTCTTCCTCATGAACAACCCTCACATGATAATAACAAGGATAATAGGATCCCCATGGGTCCTGTTCCTCTGTCAATCCATGAAAAAGGTGAATCTAGTAAACATAAACGACCTTCCAAATTGAAATAACTAAATTTTCCTATTCATTGACTAGTTGAATTTGAACAGAAACTCCAAATGCTTTTAAACAGAGGTTTCATCCTATTACCACTTATGAATAGGTTGGTAATCCATCCTAAAGATTCTAATGTACCCTATTGTAAATACCATTGTGTTCTTGGACATCAGAATGATGAGTGTTGAACATTGAAGGAAATATTGAGTAAGTACCACTTCGATGACACCGACTATTATACTATCATCCCATAAACACTACCAAACATCTCATCATGCAATAGTTGTCAAATTTTATATTATCACTATTGCATGATCTTTCTCATCGCCTATCTTGGATCATTCTTACCTTACACTTAGTGGGGTGAAAGAAGTTGTTAGAATAGTCCTAGTAATGCATTTGTCGTTGTCCCTTAGCTACACTATTCACCTTCCACTTATACCAATTGAGATTGAGAGGCGAATGACTCGATTGATGGTCAACTTGCCTTTTACATTATTACTATTTTTCTTTATCCATCCTTTTAAATGTATGTATCATGTTCCCCCATGATGTAATGTTTCTTTTTCTCTCTTTGTACAATTCCTCTATCTTTCCCTCCATTCCTCTATATTCCGTACATGGGTATGCGCACAATCATGATGGGCCAAAAAGTGGCAATATTATGGGTATTTGTAGGGTATGTGGCTGACAACCTTTTTTTAATCCAAAATTGATGAAACAAAAAGGGTTTTTAGAGGAGATTATCAGATTTCCACCAATATAAATTATGCTTTAATTTGAATTTAATAAATAACTATTATTCATTTTCTATTA
Source organism: Sequoia sempervirens (assembly GCA_007258455.2). NCBI lineage: Eukaryota > Viridiplantae > Streptophyta > Pinopsida > Cupressales > Cupressaceae > Sequoia > Sequoia sempervirens. Next base: position 20,810 of record VDFB02129173.1, read on the forward strand.
TAATTATGACTAAAGTCATAATCAATAGGCTGATTGAAAAACATCTATAACTTTGAAATGGTATCACATTTTTTGAGTCTAAAATATGCGTCACATTCTATGATTCACATACTATAGGATTAAAAAAAGAAAAAATAAATTTCATGAAGTTTTGACCGAGTTAAGGTGGTCAGACATATGAGTTTTTATATTTTTTAAAATTTGTAATAAAAAATTCATAATTAAATATTTACTTGGAAAAAAATACAAAAAATATGCATCACATCTAGACATGAGTCCTATACTTATATATAAAAATATTATAAACAAATATTATCATTTTATTATGGTTAGGGTGGTCAGAATTCACTTCTTATTATTTTCATTGAAATTTAAGTACTACTACATTGAAATTTCAATTTTCACTAAATAGATTTTATTTATTTTAAATAAACCTAGTAGTTTAGAAACTACATTCAATTTTCTACAAATTATATTCTTACATATTTTTGAAATAATATAGATAAATTATTCAAATTTTACGCCAAGTTGCCTAACACCGATTTTTTTGAATTTTTTGCCACTTTAAGGGCCTATTTTTTTCCATGATGATCCCGCACATATCAACATTTCTTTTCTTTTTCACTTTTATTTTGTGTTTTCCTTTTGGATGATGCAAAGTGTAGAGATGCCCTATGTCTGTTCCATGTTCACCCAAAGCACTTTTCTTTTTTTCTTTTTTTTGTTTTTTCCTTTTGGGGATGATGCAAAGCATTGAGATGCCCTATGTACCTTCCATGTTGGACCCAAACAATCTTCTTTTTACATTTTTTGTTTTTAGTTTTGTATTGTGTTTTCCTTATAGGGATGACACAAGTCATTGAGACCACAATGTCTCTTTCATGTTGACCCAAAAGCTTTTCATTTCTTTCTCCTTTTTGTTTTCCTTTCACTTGAGTTTTTCCTTTTGGGGATGATGAAAAGCATTGAGACATCCCATGTCTCTTCCATTTTGACCCAAAATAGACTTTATTTTTCTTTTTGTTTTCACTCTCTTTGTGTCATTCTTTTAGTTCTATGTGTATTTGGGGAATGATGACAGTTTTGAGGTCTTTCATAAAAAAATTGCAATAATGAACATATTGACCCCAAATCTATAGATCCCTTATGTGTTTGGTGTGCTCATTTTTGGGGGAAACCTCATTTTCTTTTGTTCCTTTTGCTTTCCATGATGTAGCATTACACAGAAACTATGACTTGGCATAAGGGCTTTTCAAGTTGGCTCCCATGTCTCATTTCTTTTTGCATTTTTCATTTCCTACTTTAAAGCAATTGCTCACATAATGGTGTGTAGAAATTCATTTATAGTGGGGGCATACATTGGCATTATTCATTTGCATTTTTTATTTTTTTGTTCTTAGTGTAGCCTTCTTATTTCATACAATGTGTTTGTAACTTTGTGGATGACATTGGGTGTGATATCCTTCATATGTGTGATCTATCTTAGCATATTGCACTCCTCTTGGTGGCTTGATGTGACACATTTCATCCCCTAAGTTACCAATATTCTATTATTTGATTGGTCCTCTCTTGGAGACATTAGAGACAATGCTCCATAAGTTAAGACCTCTCATGAACTTAACAAGACTCATTTGAAAATTTATTTTGCATGTTGCATTTTGTATTTACGTGGCCACCTCGCATAACACAACTTGCATTCTTGTGGTGCCATTGCATTTGTTCACGAGTTCTAAGCATACAAAGCTTTGCTTGTCTCATGAAGCATGAAGCAACATTGTCGTTTGTTATGCCTTATTGAAGTTATCAAGAGGTATAACTTTGATATCATTAAATGGGAAAGCCCATTCTGATGCATGAACTTTCCCCATAGCCACCTTATGGATTTCTCACCCCACAAACAACCAGATGGCCCCAAAGTGAGTATACCTAGAATTTCTCACTCAACGGAAAACCATGAGTTCTGTCACCCCAAAATGAGTACACGTTTCTTGTTCCAAGCAAACAACCTAGATCTAATCTACAATGAGATGGACAAATGATTGAAGCTTTCTCTTTTTTCATTCATTCTTTTTCATCACTTTAATCTATGTTCATTTGTCCTTATGATTGATTTTCCATGAGATCTTCATCCTGGGGGCTTGATCATCCCTCTTGATCATTATTGTCCCATCTTACCAAGTATTAGTACAATTGAACCCCTCCTAAGATGCATTTCTCTACTTTAGTGTGAGTTTGAAGCAAGTTTATCCTCTTATTAAAGTGGGGGCTAACTGTGGACATGGAAAAATTTACCCCTTTACTTTTTCTTGTTTTTTCCCTCCTTGTGCTTATTTGGCTTGATTTCACCTTTTTTTAATGTTGCAATGTGACCTACACATTCACATTAGGTCTTGAACCTTTATAAATCATTACAACTTTATGATGTCTTGTAAAGGTGTTGTGAAGTGTTGTAAGACATTTTCACACTTTTCTAGACTCTTGTTATCATAATTCATCTACATACTTTTTTTTTATTACTTACCAAATATTATTCTAAAGTGTTGTAAAGTCTTGTAACAAACATTCATGCTTTTCTAGACTTTTCATTAACAAATACACCTTATTCTTTACTTGTCCCCTTTATGTACTTATAGGCCCTATTTAAGTGTTTGTTTGAATAAAAACCTAACAAAAAACATTAAAGACAACTTAATTTCCAACACCCACTCATATTCCTTGAGTGTGACCCATTTTCCCAGGGTGGTGAATGATTCCCTCTTGGCACAAAAATCAAAATAAACTCAAATTACTAGCAGACTTTTATTTTTAAAGACCTAAGGTCGGCCTCTGATGTATTTTCATGAAATTAGGGCATAGTTGTGTATAAAATACATGATTTTCTATTCATTTTAACACATCCATTCAGCCATTCATTTAAGTATTCATTCTTACATTCAATCCATCTAAGTATTCACTTAAGCATCATAGCATGATTTAATCAAGCAATTATCAAGCATCTTGGAGAAAAAATTGACATACCTTCAGAATTAAACAAGGTTTTTGTGAATTTATGAGATTTTCATTCATTTTTCATCATTCCTTTCTTATTTCATTTTATTTCATAGGGTTTGATTACCAAAGTGGGATTTGAGTAAGGGAAACTCCTATGCTCTAACCCTTAACCCTTTTTCCCCTCTTTCCATGTGCGTTTGTAGGTCTTGTAGGAAGATTTGTCAAGGAGAAAGGTGTCAAAAATGTTTTGATAATTCATCTAAGTCATCAAAGTCAACATAACCCTAATTGGAGGTTGAAGAACCCTTTTAAGTATGTTTTCTGAAGATTCAAATCAGATAACCTGACAAGTTAAAAAGTGTAGACCAAGACCCACAGAGTTGATATTTTACTTTGTAGATTTTTGTAGGTGGATTTATTTACCATCAGTGGTGAATGAGGCTCTCTTCTAGGTTGGAAAAAGTGTTTTCTTCAATTCTAAGTTTCCAACATCCTGGAACCTGTTAACATATTTTACTAGAACCTAGACTTATTCGCCCTCAGTGATGTATGAGTCCCAGTGGGCATCAACCTTGAATTTTGTAGTATTCCATAACCTTATTATATTTCATTTTAGTCTCTAGGTGCACCCCATTTAGTCTCATTCATTTTTTTTTTAATTTGTGCATGTTTCTAGTTCATGTTTGCGTACAACACCATGTTTTCTAGCACTTTGCATTTCCTAGTTTGCATTAAATAATTGATCCATTTCATTAGTTTTATGTATTTAATTCATCTTATTTAGACATATTTCACCCACATCACATCAATCCTTGAATGTATACATTGCATTTTGGCCCATTCCTTCCCCTTCTAGGTGAAAAACCCTAGAAGTGCAAGAAAGACATTCGGGTGACAAAATCCTTTTCTACATTTTGGTGAACTCGAATTTAGAGTATTTTTTCCTTTTGATTCTAAGTTAATTTTCATCCTAGGATTATCTTTCATGATTATTGCATACGGTTTTTCATTGTTTTGCATCCTAGGGTTTTCAAAAATTACATTAGTGAATACATCATATAGCTTTCATCTTTGCATTTCAAATCATTTAAACACACTAAAATTCCACATTTTCATACTGTAGTTGTATTTTTGCATCTTAAAAACATCAAATTTCATTTCAATTTTATGAAAAAACCTAAAAAATATTCATCCCTAGACTCATTCCCCACCCTGGGCAAATCAATCTAGTTGCACATTTTGAACTGCATTTTCTGGGCATTTTTGCATTACAGTTTTCTGCTATTATATTTTGTCATTCTTCCCAACTTTTCTATTCTATTATCTTTCTTTCCTATTATTTTACATTCATTCATTTTCATCATGGCTTTTTTCTTTAATAAATTTTGAATGTCATTAAAATCCTTAGTGGACATGTCAAATTATGCCTTTGGAACTGATCCTAATGACCTTGAGCTTCCTCATGCTCCTTCAACTCCTCATGAATGTCCCCCTTATGTTTTTGACATTATTGGAGAAGATGACGATAGCATGCATAAGTTCTTAAATGAATTCCTTGACAACCTTGAAGCTAATGCATCCTTTTACCCATCCATGAAACAATTAGATTTTCCTATTGTCTCACCTCCTAATATGTTTGGTTACTTACACCCTTAAGCAATTGAATGACCAAAGTTCCCACCAATAGGTAGACCTAGTTCTTCTACACAACCATATCCTCAACCATTTTATGATAAAAAAGTTACAAACACACCAATTAACCTTGAAGAAAGTTATGGCAGAGGTTTTACAATCTTAAGAAAATGAGGATGTGACACAACAGTTAAACATGACATTCATCAAAATTTAGAACAAAGGCCAACAAATCAGAACAAAATAGGGTTAGGATATCAAGATCCCCTCATGACAACAAGCCTACTTTTGAATATAGGAGACTTCAAGATAATGACATAGTGATTTTTGATTCCCTTCCTAATTTGAATATCCCTCTTCCTCCTGAAAAACCCTCACATGTTAATGAAAAGGATGTTAGGATCCCCATGGGTCCTCTTTCTCATTCACTCCATGAAAAAGGTGAATCTAATAAATGCAAACTACCTTACAAATTGAAAAAAATTAAAGTTTCCTCTGCATCCACCACCTGAAAGTGAATGAAAACTCCAAATGCTTTTAAACAGAGGTATCATCCTATTACCACCTATGAAGAGGTGGGTAATCCATTCTAAAGATTCTAATTTATCTTATTGTAAATACCATTGTGTTCCTAGACACCCACTTGATGAGTTTCAGACATTGAAGGAAATACTAAGTACCACTTCGATGACATCGACTGTTATGCTATCATTGCATAAACACTACCAAACATCTCATCATGCAATAGTTGTCAAATTTTCCATTCTCAATTTTGCATGATCTTTCTCATCACCTATCTTGGATCATTCTTACCTTAGACTTAGTGGGGGGAAAGAAGTTTTTAGCCTTGTGCCTTAGTTGTGTTATTCACCTTCCGCTTATATGAATTGAGATTAAGAGGTGAATGGCTCAGTTGATGGTTGACTTGACTTTTGCATTAGTAGTATTTTTCTTTCTCTTTCCTTTTATATGTATGTATCGTGTTCCCCTATGATGTAATTTTTATTGTTCTCTCTCTTTGTGCAATTCCTCTATTTGTCCCTCCATTCTTCTATATGTCATTCATTTCTTTTTTTTTTATCTTTTGTTTTGTGTTTTCCTTTGGGGGATGAAAAAAGGAATAAGACACCCTATGTCTCTTCCATGTTGACGCAAACGGTCTTCCATTTAATTTTTCCCTTTTCACTTTTGTTTTGTGCTTTCATTTTTGGCATGATGCAAGGAATTGATACTGCAATGTATCATTCATGTTGACCCAAAATATTTTCATTTATTTTCCCTTTTCATTTTCCTTTCACTTGTTTGTTTCCTTTAGGGGACAATGCAAGGTGTCAAGACATCCCATGTCTCTTCCATGTTCACCCAAAATAGACTTCATTTTTCTTTTTATTTTCACTCTCTTTGTGTCATTCTTCCAGTTCTATGTGTATTTGGGGAATGATTACAGTTCTGATCTCTTTCATAAAAAAGTTGCAGCAATGAACATAGTAACCCCAAATCCATAGATCCCTTATGTGTTTGGTGTGCTCCTTTTTGGGGGAAACCTCTCTTTCTTTTGTTCCTTTTCCTTTGCATGAGGTAACCTTAGTTGGAAACATATGACTTGGAATAAGGTCTTTCCAAGTTTGCTCTCATGTCTCATTTATTTTTGCATTTTTCATTTGCTACTTTAAAGTAATTGGTCATATAATGGTGTGTAGCAATTCCTTTAAAGTGGGGGAATACATTGGCATTATTTATTTGCATTTTTATTTTTTGGTTCTTAGTGCATCTTTGTTATTTCATACAATGTTTGTCACTTTGTGGATGACATTGGATGCGATGTCCTTCATAATCATGATCTATCTTAGCATATTACATTCCTCTTGGTGGCCTAATGCGATGCACTACATCCCCTAAGTTATGAATATTCTATTCTTTGATTGGTCCTCTCTTGGAGACATCAGACACAATGTTCCCTAAGTTAAGACCTCATATGAACTTAGCAGAACTCATTTGAACATTTCTTTTTCATGTTACATTTTTTATTTACATGGCCACCTTGCATAACACAACTTCCATGCCTGTGGTGCCATTACATTTATTCATGAGTTCTAAGCATACAAATATTTCCCTATCTCATGAAGAAATTGTCCTTTGTGGCACCTTATTAAAGTTATCAGGAGGTATAACTTTGATATGGCTGATCAAGAAATCCCATTCCAAGGTATGAGTTTTCCCCATAGCCAGCTTGTGGATTTCTCACCCCATGGACAACAAGAAGTTTCATGGTCCCAGAGTGAGTATACATGGGATTTCTCACCTAGCAAACAACCATGAGTTCAATTTCCCTAGAGTGAGTACACATTTCCTATTCCAAACAAACAACCTAGATCATCCCTCTTGATCATTGTTGTCCCATATTACCAAGCATTAGTACATCTGAACCCCTCTTGCTATGCATTGCTCTACTTTAGTGTGAGTTTAAAGCAAGTGCATCCTCTCAATAAAGTGGGGGCTAACTATGGACACAGAAAAAGTAACCCTTTTACGTTTTCTTTCTTTGTCCCTCCTTGTGCTTATTTGTCTTGATTTCACCTAGACCTAATTTTGCAATGTGACCTACACATTCACATTAGGTCTTGAATCTTTATAAATCATTAAGACTTTACGATGTCTTGTAAAGGTGTTGTGAAGTGTTGTAAGACTTTTTCACACTTTTCTAGACTCTTCTTATCATATTTGGTCTGCATACTCTCTTTTTTATCACTTACCATGTCTTACTCTAAAGTGTTGTAAATTCTTGTAACAAACTTTCATGCTTTTCTAGACTTGTCATCAACAAATACACCTTTCTTATGCTCTATTCGGCCCCTTTATGTACTTACATGCCTTAATTAAGTGTATTTTTTAATAAACACCCAACAAACATTATTAAAGACAACATAATTTCTGACACCCACTCATATTCCTTGAGTGGGACTCATTTGCCCAATGTGGCGAATGAGTCCCTCTTGGCACAACAATCAAAATAAATTCAAATTACTAGTGGTTTTTAATTCCTAAAGATTGAAGGTCAGCTTGTGATGTTGTATTTTGAGGAAATTATGGCATAATTGTGTATAAATACATTGTTTTCTATTCATATTAACTCATCCATTCACCCATTCATTTAAATATTCATTCTTCATTTCAATCCATCTAAGCATTCACTTAAGCATCATAACATCATTCAATAAAGCAATTATCAAGCATCTCGGAGCAACCATTAACATATCTTAAGACTTAAACAACAAGGGTTTGGTGAGTTCATGAAATCTGCATGTTATGTTTTCATCATTCCTTTCATATTTCTTTTCATTTCATTAGGTTTGATTACCAAAGTGGGGTTTGAGCAAAGTAAACCCCTATACTCTAACCCTTAACCTGTTTTCCACTCTTTGCATGTGTTTTTACAAGTCTTGTAGGAATATTTATCAAGAAGAAAGGTGTCAAAAAGGTTTTGATAAGTCATCTAAGTCATCATAGTCAACACAACTATAATTGGAGCTTGAAGACCACTTTCTATTTTTTTTTTCTGTAGATTCAGATCTAGCAACATGACAAGCTGAAAAGTGCAGACTAGGATCCATAGAGTTGACCTTTGACTTTTTAGTTTATTTTAGGTGGAATAATTTTTCATGAGTGGTGAATGAGTCCCATTTCTAGGTTGGAAAAATAGTTTTCTTCAATTCTAAGTTCTCAACATCTTGAAACCTGTTGTAATAGATTTTACCAAAACTTGGGTTGATTTGCCATCAGTGGAAAATGAGTCCCAATGGACATCAACATTGAATTCTACAACATTCTAGAACCTTCTCAGTTCTACTTTCAAGTTCTAGATTTACTTCTTTTAATCTCATTCAATTTTATTTTCATTTGTGCATGCTTCTTGTTCATGTTTGCATACAACACTATGTTTTCTAGAATTTTGCATTTCCTAGTTTGCATTAAATAATTGATCCATTTCGTTATTTTTTTGCATTTAGTTCATCATATTTAGACATATCACACCCACATCACATCAATCCTTGAATTTCTACATTCCATTTTTTCCCGTTCATTCCCCTTTTATGTGAAAAACCCTAGAAGTGCAAGAAAGACATTTGAATGCCAAAACCTTTGTTTACAAATATGATATTATAGATCGCACTCTTGAAGGAAATTACTCCCAATGTCACCACAAATAGGAAAACACATTGCATGAAATAAGAAAATGACATAAGGGAACATGAAAAGGAGAAAAAATGTAAGTTAAATCATGCCAAAATAATGCAAATGTATGCTCCCACTTTAAAGAAATTGCTAATACCATGATGTGAGTAATTACTTTAAAGTAGAAAATGAAAACTAAAAAAAGGAGGAAGACATGAGAGACAACTTGGAAATCCCTATGCCAAGTCATATGTTTTAGAGTCAAGCTACGTGATGTAAGAGAAAAGGAAAAGAAAGGGGTTGCCCCAAAAATAAAAACACCAAACACATAAGGGATATATGGATTTGGGGTTAGTATGCTCCTTTCTATAATGATATTAGAGAGCTTGGAATTGTCATCATTTCCCAAATACATAAAACTGGAAGAGTGACACAAAGAGAGTGAAAACAAAGAAAAAGAAAGTTCCTTTTGTGTCAACATAGAAGAGACATGGGGTTTTTTGATGCCTTGCATCATCCCCAAAAGGAAAACACAAGAAACAAAAATTAAAGGAAATGATAAAAGAAAACACAAGAAACAAAAATAAAGGAAATGATAAAAGATAATTAAAAGGAAAAAGTATTAACATATAGAAGCATGAAGGTACAAATAGAGGAATACACATAGAGATAGAAACATCAAAAAGAACATCATGGGGGATCACATTACACAAATGCAAGAAAAAAAAAAGTAAAAGGAAAGAAAAATATAAAATAAAATATAAAAGACTAGTAAAGCACATGCGAGTCAACCATCTACTAGGTCGTCCACATCCCACTCTTGTTCAGTATATGTAGAATGCAGATCACTAGTGAGAGGGACAACATCAAGTTCTATAGTAGGAGAATCACTAGGTTCAACACATGGTGAATCACTTGGTTTAGGAGGATCATCATGGTTGTTATTGGTTGTGTCGTAGAAAATTGGACCCTATTGAGAAAAGAGACAATTTCATGCATAATTAGAGCCACTTTTTTGTCCCTTCACATCATTTCCATTGAAAACAACATTTATAGGCCCCTTAGACCCATTAATTTTGATCTAGAGGCCCATTTCACCTAAGAAATCACATAAAACTTGACAAACAACATTTAATTACATCATACCTTGACAACCCACGTTCAAACAATAGTAGTGGGACTCATTCGCCACCTTGGGAAAATGAGTCCCCTCTGGTGTGACCCATTCACCAAGGGTGGCGAATGAGTCCCCTTTGAGGGAAAATTCAAAATTAAGTGAGAATTTAGTCAATTTAACTTTTATTTCTAGTAAATGTCAGCCTCTTACATCTAATTAATGGGAAAATAAGGTGTTGTTGCTTATAAATACCCATCTTAAGTCATTTCACACATCTTTTATCATCTTTTTATCATCTCTCATGAACAATTTTAGAGTTAAGTCTTCCACAACAAGTTTCATTAGCAAAAGTTGAAGTTTTAGGGCAGCAAACTAGGGTTTTTGCAGGTCTTGAAGCTTACTTCTATTGTCAAGATCCAATATTGCAAAGGGTTGATGATGGATGCCTATGGTGAATCATGACAAAATATAGGGTGAAGAGGTGAAGCTAGCTAGCAAATCATGCCTAAGGACTTGATTTACTATTGATTCCATCTTCCATTTTCACTCTATCTTCAAATTAAGGTTTGTATCATGTTTGTTTATGATTTGCATGCCATTTTATCCTTATTTTGCATGTGATGTAAGTGTTTTAGGGTCAAGATCTTGCATCATATACATCATTCTTGCATGGCTTATTCTAGAGCAATAGAGTAGGATCATTGTTATATTTCAGCTCTTCCTAGTCTTTAATGCATCTAATGCTAGGGTTTACCTAGATTTTTCTCTATTCAAGGTTTAATTACCCAACTAGGTGTTTTACCAATGAAAACACCCCATTAGAAAAACATTTTTAAGTTTTTTTTCAAGTATTTTCTAAGATCCAAGATTGGGTATCTGTGAGAAATTGTTGTGCAAGTGTCAAGTTGTAGAATATTTTTGAAGTTGTAGAAATTTCAAGGTGGAATGATTTGCCATGCTTGGTGAATGAGTCCTTCCTAAGGTGAAAAATTGAGTTAGATTCAGATCTAGGTTCCTGACTGTTAGAAAATAGATTCTATACAAAAAGTCCTACTCTAGGACTGATTCACCTAAGGTGGCGAATGAGTCCTAGTCAGCCTAAATTTAGGTTTCATCAGTTTTCTAGATTGTTTTCCAATAATCTACAGTTTTCTAGGTACGCACATTTTGAGAAACAACTTTTTCTTTATGTTAAGTTACATTTTTGTTCATTCTTTCATGCTTTTTGCATATCACAACATGTTTTCAAAAATACTATAAATCTTAGTTTTGCATTTGTTTTCATTCATCTAAATCATTGAAATGCATTTAGTTAACTTCATTTAGGTTATACAACATCTCACATTGCATAATTTCAATGAACCATTAGCATTTTTGCTTCTATCTCTCTCATTTTAGGTGAAAACCCCTAGAAGAGCAAGAGTTGTCCATATGAGCCAAAAATCATTGGTTCAGTTTGGTGAACCTGACTCTTAAACATAAAATCATTCTAATTTACATCTTAAGTTTTAATTATTTTATAATATTCCATTGTTTTACATCTTTAGGTTTCTTAAATATTGCACTAGTGAAAGCATTCTTTAGTTTTCATCATTGCATTTCTTTTAATTATTCCAACTTTCTACATCCGCATTCTATATTTGCATTGTATAGATTTGAAGTTTTATAGAAAACACAAAAAAATCAGAAAAATCTTTAAAAAGTTATCTCCTAGGACTCATTCACCACCTAGAGCGAATCAGTCCCTCTACAGTTTTGCATCAGCATTTTCAGATTTCAATTTCCTACATTGCTTCTTTTTGTTTTCTATCATTATCATTTTGTTATAGTTTAGTGATTTTTGTTTTCTTAGCATAAAGTTTATTTATTTTCACAAAATTCATGGCTAGTTTTAGATCATTGAAAATTTCCTTTTCCATTTTTATTCCTAGTTGTTTTAGATCAAATTCATTGATACATAATGACACCAAAACTAAAACAACAAAATATCCCTTCAAACACATGAATCAAGTTAGGAACAACATATCACCTAAGCCTCTTAGTAGTGATGATGTCGATAAGATAGGTGATGTCATTTATGACTTCGTCTCACTCACTTCATCCTCTAATGCTTCAAATGAGAAACCTAAACTCCTTGATGATAAAATTCCCCTCAAACCTTTTGATTGTGATGAATTTGATTTGTTAGATGAATCCCTCCAAGAATTCATCTCGCATAAGCCATCCACTAAGGTTTGTGGTGACCAACTCATGATAACAAACATTAACACCTCTAGTTATTTTCTTGGACATCCTAAACTAGTTGACAATCATTTACCCCTGAAACCTTTTAGTAGTGATCATTTGCATTTGCTAGACGAGTCTCTTCAAGACTTCATCTCATCCATCTCATCTACTTTGGTTTGTTGTGAAACCTCTACAATCAAGGACATTAATGTAATTCAACCTAAACTTATTCTTTACCCATCTTCACATCTATTTCACCCCTCTAACTGACCCTGGTACACACTTTACCCACCTAACACCAGTGTATCACAACAATCTAACTACAATACTATTGCTCATACATATAACACCTAAAACAACCCACAACCACTACAACCACCTCCACCTTCCTTACCTTTACCTAATCCACCTAGTGCTCCTCGCTATAACCCACACATAAAAGAGTATGATCCTATTGAACAGTTAAAGAATACTCCTACCAAAATTTTCCTTTGGGATTTACTTCAAAACTCACCAAACTATAACAAAATTCTTCAAATTGATCTAAAACAAATCATAATTCCTCCTGGTACTACTCTAAATGATGTGGTAGCTCTCATCAAAAAAAAAATTGACATTACTTTTCACCAACATGAGCTCCCTCCTTTGGAGTTGCGTAAACAACACAACACATTTATGATAATTGCTTGATTCAATCACATAGGTATCAAACAAACTTTGATAGATAATGGTTCTATGCTTAATGTGTGTAGTGTGAGTCTCCTTGATTGTTTAAAAGTCGATACCTGATTTTGTCTCTATTCGAGGATTTGATAATACAAGTGGATACTTTGCAAACTCCTATCCATGTCATGCTTGATGATCTTTTATATAATATTCTTTTAGGATGACCATGGATTCATGAGATGAATGCAGTGCATTCAACCCTTCATCATTTCATGAAATCTATCTATAACAATTGCATTTATCAAATTGAAATAGATCCAAAGCCAAAAAATTTCTTGCACCTTGAAAAAGGGGTTACAAGTCCTTGTAAAACATTAATTCCAACCTCTAACATAGATCTGAGTCTTGAAATTGAACATAACTATACAAAGACAGTATCTAAGTTATTTGGTGAGGATTGGGTATCCTTAGAATTCACATCCTCGTTTATGGGAAAATATATCCTCACACAAAAGAAAGATGCAAAACAAGAACAACAAACAATTATTTCCACTCAAAATTCTAAACAATTATCTCAAGCATCGATCTCCTATAATATGGATGACAATGTAACATAAAAAACTAATTTTGATGAGATAGATTAAACCAATCCCTGCCTACCCTACACAAAATGGAAATAATTTATGGAAAAGGTTATAAATTTGTAAAAAAATTAGGCTATACTAGAAAAAGGCGTGGAAAACATGATCAAGGTATTTTTGTCCCTATTGAACCTAATACATAAGAAACAAAAACTAGATTGGGATATTCTTTTTCAAAAATGACCAATGCTACTCAACGACCATCTTTAAACATTAATGTTATAACATGTCACCCACAATAAAACTCACAATGAAACATCATAATTTTCTTGATATAACCTTACCCCATTCATGGACGTATGTTGATAGTGATGAGGCTTTGAAATATTTTTTTTGCATTTATGATACCCCATCCTCACTTACTTACATGAAACACATTTTTGATGCTTTGAACATTATCAAGCAAGAATTCAGTGATATCACTGAAGAGTTTTCTAAATCTAAGAGTCCTAAATCTAATGCACTCCTTTTAGGAGATACAATTGATGTGCTAATGGAAATTAATGATACAGATAAAGTTATTAAGATTGGGAAGTTCCTTGATGATGAGGAACAAGAAGATACAACCACTTTACTTCATGCTTTTCCTAACATTTTTGCTTGGAAATATTTTGATATGCTAGGAATTGACCCAAAAATTGTGATGCATAGCATTGTCCTTGCTAAAAATTCTAAACCCATCCATCAAAAGATCCAAAAAATGCACCCTAGCATAGCCTTGCATGTTAAAGAACTTGAAAAACTTCTTGATGTAGGATTTACTAGACCTATTGATTATTTTGCTTGGATCTAAAACATTGTCACAGTTGCCAAACTCGATAATCATATTAGGATATCCACAAATTTTTGAGACTTAAATAAAGCCTCTTTAAAAGATAATTTTTTGCCTCCTAATATAGATATAATTGTGGATTCATTTTCTTGACATGCTTTGTTGTCATTCATGGATGGATTTTCTAGTTATAATCAAATTCTTGTTAATCCTCAAGATCAATACAAAACCACCTTTACAACTATTTGGTTAACAATTTGTTTGGTTTGTGATGCCCTTTTTGTTTAAATAATTCCTGTGCAACTTATCAACATGCAATGACATTAATATTTCATGATTATATTTACAAAATTTTAGAAGATTACGTTGATGAGATCCTCACTAAATCGTTAACATTATAAGACAATGCAAACATCATTCATAAAATATTTAAATGCATAAAACACTACAACATGCGATTCAATCCAAAAAGTGTATCTTGGGCATAGATAGTGGTAAAATTTTGGGGTTTGTCATATCTCATAGAGGCATTGAGGTGGACACAAAGAAAATCAATGCAATCATTAACATGCCACCTCCTAGGAATATTTCTTAGTTGCACATGTTGCAAGGTCAAATTAAAGCTATTCATAATTTCATTGCATCTTTAGCTAATCACACAATACCTTTCATGCATCTCCTTAAAAAGGGTGTCCCTTTTGATTGGGATGAGGATTGTAAATAGGATTTTGAGTGTCTAAAGGAATATTTAGCCACTCCACCTATTTTACAACCAGTTGTGCCACATAGACCATTTATCTTGTACATCACTACATCTTCCCATGCTCTTGCAATATTGTTGGCTCAACACAATGGTCATGGTAAAGAACACCCTATTTATTATATTAGCCACACCTTAATTGATTATGAGACATGATATTCACCAATTGAAAAACAATTTTAGGCTCTTGTATTCGCTACTAATAAGTTGTAACATTATTTACTAAATGCTAAAGTACAAGTTGTCACAAAATTTTCTCCTCTTAGATATCTTTTCAACAAAACTGATCTTCCAGGATGCTTAGCTAAGTGGGTAATGTTGTTAACTGAGTTTGACCATAAATTTGTTTCCCAAGAAGAAATAAAAGGCCAAGCCTTAACTGGTCAATTAGTTGATGCTCCTTCACCTTCTACTTTACCTACCCTTAATTCCTTTCCTGATGATCATGTCTTACCTACTAACATTAAATCATGGGAATTATTTTTCAATGGCTCTAAGTGTAGAATAGGTTCCAGTGTTGGTGTGATACTAATTTCACCTGATGGAAAACCTATTCCCTTATCTTATCGATTAAATTTCCTATATCCAAAAATAATACAATTGAGTATGAGGCATTGATCATAGGTCTGCAAGATGATTTATCTCTACACACTAAACATATTAAGATATTTAGTGATTCACAATTGGTCATCAAACAAATCAATGGAACATATGAAACTAAACATGAAAAGTTACTAAAATACAAGGACCTTATAATGAGACTATTAGAAAAACTTGACTCATTCCCCATTGATTACATCCCACACAAAGATAACCGGCATGCAAATGCAATGGCGAGTGTAGCTTCTCTCATATCCCCACTCGATCCTTCCACTGATTTCACCTTTATTATCTATCCCATCACCAAACCTTCGATCGATACTCCGTTACAAGACATTTTGATGATCACTCATGATAATTCATGTGAATGGTATGATACAATATACAGCTACTTGAAAGACGGTACCATTCCTGAGCCTACCATAATGAATACTTAAAAACCCTTACGTAAACTCACAACTAAATATGTAATCCTTGCCAACGCGTTGTATAGAAGATCTTTCAATGGCCTCCTATTACATTATCTTAAAGATTCTGAAATCCCTATATTACTTGAATAGGTTCATGCTGGTGCTTGTGGAGGTCATTTTGGAGGTTGTTCGTTAGTGAAAGCACTTATTTGTATGGGTTATTATTGGAGAATTATGGAGAAGGATTTCTTCACCTATGTTAAATGATGTCAAAAATGTCAATAGCATAGCAATTTGATTCACGCTCTTACTATTGAGCTCTGTGCCAATGTGCCCATTTGATCATTTTCAGTATGGGGGTTCGATCTTATTGGAAAAATTTCACCACCTTCTTCCACTAGACATACGTTTATTATAACCGCAATGAACTAGTTCAATAAATGGGTGGAATCTATTCCCCTTTGTTATACAATTGCTGAAGCAATTTTTAGTTTCATCTTAGAACACATAATTGCTCAATTTGGGCTTCCTTTCGCAATCGTTTCAAATAATGGAATTCCATTTAAGAATAGTGAAGTTCAAAAATCACTTGAAAACATTTAATATTCAATATCATTTCTCTACACCATATTATCCACAATCCAATGGAAAAGCTAAGAATACTAATAAACTTCTAGAATAAATCCTTAAGAAAAATATCAGCAACAATCATAAAGACTAGCATACACAACTATCTTACATGCTTTGGGATTATAGAACTAATGTTTGATAATCCACAAGAAATACCCCTTATAGCCTTGTTTATGGTACTAATGTGATTATGCCCTTGGAGTTAGAAATTCCTACTTTACAAGTTCCTCTTCGAGATCGTTTTGACGTTGACACTTATAAAGAATAATGATTACATCAACTTGAGATGCTTGATGAATAGCACATTGAAACTCTCAAACATCTCCAAGCTCACATTAAACAATTACAATTCAAACATAAAATTCATGTTCTCCCTTGATCATTTTCTAAGGGAAATTTGTTCTTATTAAAAATCAATGAATGGCTAGTGCTGACAATGAAGACAAAGATAAGTTCAGCCCTAATTGATTGGGACCTTACGTAATTGATACCAATTATCGGTTTGGTGCTTATCTCTTAATGTAGCCTGATGAAATTCCTCTTAGAGAACCTATTAATTCTACAAATTTGCATAGGTATTATCTCTAATTCCCTTTGAATAGTATGAGTGGTAAAGTAGTGTTGTTTAAAGTTATTTGATGTCATAACTTTCACATTGTTCTGTTCTTGACAACTAAATTGATGTTTGTCTTAAACACTAAGGTAATTATTTAAGTTCATTTTATAATTGCTTTAGGTTTCATACTATTCACCTTCCTATTGTGTTAAGTTAAATATTTATTAGTGTATTTAATTTAGAATATTCTTTTTCCATTAGCAATGTTGCATCTATGCTAAAACTATTTTTTTTTATACTAGATCACATCATTTCTGTTAAATCATGAAGGCATTAATTAAATAATTTTACCATAAGTCATTTAATTAATCACATAGCATTTAACATTCGCATAGAAGAGATACAACATCATAAAATCAAAATGCACATGTTTATACATATATCAAAATTTTATGTACATCTCAAAATCATATACAGTTTCATAGTGGTCTATGAGAGCTAGACCCCTCAGGATCTAGCACTTGTCATCTAGTCCCTCGTCATGAGAGATGGATGTCTATGACCATGAATGTGAACTAGAAAGTCTCAGTGTATACTCCAAATCCTATACTCAACCAATGGCCATAACCCACTCATTTTCCATCTGATCCCTCTTTTCTCGTGTATGTGCCAACTCTATCTGCAATCTCACTACCTCCACTAAGGTTTCTGCTAACTATAGTGCACTCTCAACTCAACGAAGTTGTCTCCTCATACTCTCGTATGCTACCTATAATCTCACAAAAGGTCTGAGTGTTCCAGCTCCTCTTCCAAGATCAATGGGGGTACATAGTCAAGATCCATCTCCTCCTCCTTGATGGATGCAGGCACTATCTCCATAGTAGTTTGATGATAAAACTCTCACTAGCCTCTCATCGCTCCTGCAAGATAGGAAATTTACACAATCAATAACACATCATCGTGATATATATATATATATATATAGAAATAAAGAATAAATCACTAAAATACGCGCATAAAATTAAATATCATCACCTATGTCTCTAGATGCATGAGGAATGTCAACCTCCTCATCTCAAGGGCACATGGAGGATGTGCTAGCCTCTCTCTTACTATGAGTGTTGATGTCTACTATAGCTACTGTCCATGATCTAGTCTTGTAAGTATGTGATGACAATCCATGCTCGTACCAATCCTCAATAGATACCTCATCACCCTCACTTGGGGGTGGCTCGTCCTTGTAATAATAATCCTTCGCATAATCCTCATCCTCCTCCTTATCATCCTTTCCTCCATCCTGATCCTCATAATCAAGATCATCCTCAGACTGATGCTCCTCATTGATAACATCTGTAAAAATATTTGTTGGCCTGTACCATACCTCCTATGCTCTCTCCTCATGCTCATCACCCTCATCAGCTGCTAGCTCTGCATCACCTAGATGGAAATCCATGGGGAACACAAGAGTTGGTCTTGCATATGGCCACCACTGCTCATGCTCATCTGTGCTACTGACATCATCAATGTCAGAGAATAGTGCTTGGTCCTGATCTGAATCATTGGAATCACTCTCCCACACATGATCTATTGTTAGATGAATAGTGTCACCTGGCCTGCAGGCACTCTGCACTGATCATCTAATGAAGGGGCACACCCTTGATGGTTTCTACACCTGTCCAAACTATCACATGACTTACCCATAATAGAATGGTAATATGATGTAGTCATTCCTCCCCACAAGATACCTATCCATTTGCATCCTTTGTAACTATCTAGTGGGGTTTGGCCACTATTGAGTGAGTAGATAGGGTGTCCATAAGATCTCATCCTCCTCTAGCTAGTCAAATCTCACCCTCTAAAAGTGTAAATCCCCATACTTCCATAACCATTGCAAGGGATAGTTGAATGCTCATGGGTATCCTACTACTATATTACAAGGTTATCCAGCATGCCTAGTACATGTGATATGCTCAAGGAACCACACCTGTAGAAGCATACAATGGACCATATTACCAATCTCTCAAAATAAAAACCGATCAAGATCATAATACAATTGTGCTAGAATCTAGTAACCCCAAGCATAGACTATCCTCTACTCATACATCTCTTGTATCAAGTGTACGAGTCCCCCATCCAAGTGTTTACTCATCCATCTAGATTGAGAACCAGTGCCACTGTGTGCATCATAATTTGTCTAACCACAGGAGCTCATGAATACAACAACATAGAAAGCTCGATCCATGCTCTAACCCTCTTATCATTTATAAGTCCTTCTAAACAATATTGCATATCTCTCTTCTTCTCCCAGAATGAACGATCCCCCTAGAAATACACTCATGCTCCCCAAATGGGAACTCAGAGAATGCAGTGTACATCCTTGAGTGTGATAGTCATTTCCCTGATAGGAAGATGAAAGGTATAGGTATCCACATCCCAATGCTCACATAGAGCCATCAACATGGCATCATGGTATCTCATGGGTGGCATAAGATATTCCCAATATATACCCACTGACTATAAATGCTCTACCCTTCCACTTATAACACTGGCGCAACATATCTCAAAAATGTCAACTGTCTTCCCCCTAGCCACTACCATGACCAGTTAGGGACCTATCCAAATCATCACAAAATGCTCTAAATTTCATCTTATATCTTAAATTTTCATAATTTTCATTATGCAAGTGTGCTAAAGCCGATCTAGTGTGCTTCTCTAATGTCCCTAGACACTTTAGAACTCTTTTAGGACATTTTGTAAAGAAACAGGGACACTTCACAAAGAAACATGACACTTTGTGAAGAAATGGAATACTTTGTGAACAAAAGGGACACTTTGCAAACAACTGGGAAACTTTTCGAAAAAGGGGTACACTTTGCGAAGTTTTTTCCAAGAACCCTAAATTAACATATCCATGCATAAAAATCATTAAATCATTATAAAATCAAAAGGAAAAAGTTACAGTATCGACTCACCTCATGATATAGCTCGCCATGTGCCACTTGCTCATGAAGATCATCCATCCATGAAGGTGTGTAATCCCATCCACTTGGCATACTCTTCTTTCACTCATCACTCTTAAGCTACATGAAGGTAAAATGAATAGTAAGTGACAAATTACTTTTGGCTCCTTCTCTAATCACTTTTAACCCCTTTCTACATTTACGCATTACCATTAGGTTATTGTCTCTTAAAGAATTCATAAATTATATCTTCTTAAAATCATCATAACAGGTGCTAGGGTAATACATTTTTGACGTTGTTTCATGTGTTGGAATCATGATTCTGCACCCGACATCATCATTTTTCTATCATTATGTTGCATGGTACTTATAAATGCCCTATGATATGATGATTCTTATTCGATGTGGCTATATTGTTACCTCAATTCCACCTCTGTAAAGCAAGTAGAATCAATGGGGGCATACATCTACCCTAGAATTAGATTCCTAAGAGTTAGATAAAAGGATTTTGGGAAATTAATGATTGTGTGCTATAGGATGTGATTCATAATGTTTTGGTTGTGTAGATAACTACATTAGGGGTTTTGTTCTCCTCTCATTTTGAATATGTATCCTTTTATGTAGTAAGGTGCATTATTTATATTGCTTTAGCTTACATATGCACATAAACTCATATGGTTGCTAAAGTGGGGGCTAAATGTGTCATAGAAAAATGGACCCTCTTGAAAAAAGAGACAATTTCATGCATTATTAGACCCACTTTTGAGTCCCTTCACATCATTCCCATACAAAAGAGCATTTATAGGACCCTTAAACCCATTAATTTTGATCTAGAGGCCCGTTTTACTTGAGAAATCACATAAAACCCAACAAATAGCATTTAATTATGTCATACCCTGAAAACCCACCTTCAAACAGTAGTAGTGGGATGAATTTTCCACCTTGGGTGAACGAGTCCCCTCTAGTGGGACCCATTTGCCAAGGGTGGAAAATGAGTCCCCTTTGAGGGACAATTCAAAATTAAGTGGGAATTTAATCAATTTAACTTTTATTTCTTGTAAATGTCAACCTCTTACATCTAATTAACAAGAAAATAAGTTGTGTTTGCTTATAAATACTCATTTTAAGTCATTTCACACATCTTTTATCATCCTTTTATCATCTCTCAAGAACAATTTTAGAGATAAGTCTTCCACAACAAGTTTCATTAGCAAAAGTTGAAGTTTTAGGGCAACAAACTAGTGTTTTCGCAGGTCTTGAAGCTCAATTCTATTGTAAAAATCCAACATTCCAAAGGGTTGATGATGGATGTATATGGTGAATCATGAAGAAATCTAGGGTGAAGAGGTGAAGCTAGCCACCAAATCATGCCTAACGACTTGATTTCCTATTGATTCTATCTTCCATTTTCACTCTATCTTCAAATTAAGGTTTGCATCTTGTTTTTTTATCATTTTCATATCATTTCATCCCTATTTTTCATGTGTTGTAAGGTTTCTAGGGTTGAGATCTTGCATCATATAGATCATTCTTTCATGGCTTATTCTAGAGCAATAGAATAGGATCATTGTTATATTTCAGCTCTTCTTAGTCTTTAACACATCTAAGGCTAGGGTTTACTCAAATTTTTCTCTATTCAAGGTTTAATTACCCAACTAGGGGTTTGATCAAAGGAAAATCCCCCATTATACAAACATTTTTAAGTTGTTTTGTAGGAATTTTTTGAGATATGAGATCAGGTATCTATAAGAAATTGTTGTGTAGGTGTCAAGGTGCAGAACAAAATTTTTAAGTTGTAGAAATTTCATGGTGGGATGATTCACCATGCTTGGTGAATAAGTTCCTCCTAAGGTGAAAAACTAAGTTAGATTTAGATCTAGGTTCCTAATTGTTAGAAAATAGATTTTGTGCAGAAAAGTCTTGATCTGGGATTACTTCACCCAAGGTGGCAGATGAGTCCCAGTCAGCCTAAATTTAAGTTTCATCAATTTTCCATACTGTTTTCCAGTCATCTATAGTTTTCCAAGTACAGACATTGTGAGAAACAACTTTTTGTTCAAGTTAATTTACATTTTTGTTCATTGTTTCATGCTTTTTATATATCACAACGTGTTTTCAAACATAGTGTAAATCTTAGTTTTGCATTCATTTTCATTAATCTAGATCAATAAATTGCATTTATTTAACTTCATTTAGGTTAGAAAGCATCACACATTGTATAATTATAATGAACCATTAGAATTTTTTCTCCTATCTCTCTCCTTTTAGGTGAAAACCCCTAGAAGAGAAAGAGTTCTCCATAGGAGCCAACAATCAATGGTTCATCGATCAAGCTCATAGAAGAGGAAAATAACAAATTCAACTCATTACGCACTTTCTAATTGATTTTTTCTATTTTCTCATTGTCATCCAAGCTAGCCAAAATAGGAGGACAAATGATAATATCCATAGAAGTTGTGGGTCCTTGTTGTGGTGAAGGTATAACTTTTGTTTGTTCTGGTAAAAGAGGAGGGTCATCATTTATTTCTTGTTTCAAGTTATGATTTTTATTTTCACTATTATTATTATTATTCATCTTTCAAACAATAGAGCAATGCCTATTTCTACATTATCTAGCATTACAATTTCTTTCAGTATGATTTTCAAGATGCATTTATGTAGGATAGGGTTTGTCAACCATAGATTCATTTTCTTCTTGTGAGGGAAGAACAAAAGAAACTATAGAAGGTTGTTCAACCACTTTCTCTTTGGCTTTATACATTTTTTTAGGAGGTAGATTAGGACTTGTTTGGTTCTCATTAGGTCTCTTATAGGAAATAGGTGAGGGATTGTTCATGGGTTGGTCTTGGTTTCTTGGAAGGGTTTTAAACTCAACATTGTTTTCTTTAGGTTGGGGAGTTTCAAGCATGGGTGAAGGTTCAATCATGGGTGGAGGAAATTTTTCAAGAGACAGTTTGGCTATCCATTTTTCTTTGAATTTTTTATAGGATAGGAAAAGGAAATATTGGTAGGGTCTTATATGTTCCATAGGTTTAGGAAAAAAATAATCTAAGGAGAAATTTCCATAGAAATATGGGGGTCTAAAGCCACTATGGTTCACTGTGAATATTTCGTTTCCAACAGGAAAATTTAAGCACTTATGGACAATGAATGGGACCACTTTCATGGAGTGAAGAGATTTGTATGCCAACTTCACATAAAATTAGTCTGAATTATATATGATAGAGAATTCAATACATTTGATTTCTCCAGTCCTACTTGTAAAGAGAGTGTGATCGAGCCAGTCGTAGCATGAGAAAAACCATCATTCTTTTTAATCCATGCTTTCGGTTTATTATATCTATCTTGAGTAAGTTCATGCACATATAAAGGTTCTCCTATGATCACATTCTCTCCACATATGGGATCAATTAAAATCCTAGGAGTGTTCTTATTATTAATTTTGTCAGCTATGTAACAAGGACCATCGGGTGCATGTTTGATGGTTTCTTCTAAAGAGAAATTAATGTCAATGGTTTGCTATTTATTTTTCTCAATGTCAACCACTCCTATAATTTTATCAATAGAAATTTGTTTATTACTATCCATAGGACTTTTTTCATCATCATCCATGGGAAATTGTTCATGATTGCTCAAATTCTCATCATTTGTGTCAACATTCGTCACATTGGGATTAGTTTCACTAGCCTTAACAAATGAAATAATATGGCTAGTCATGGGATTGGTAAAGCTTTGCATGTTTTGGTTGGGAGAAGCCATAGACTTATTACCTTTTTCATTTACACCTCCAATTTGGATATGATTGGAATGAATGAGGTCTTGCACAAGATGTTCAAGACTCTTGCAATGTTTTGTTTCGTGTCCTTTTTGTTGGTGATAAGCACAGTAGGCATTGTGTCTAAAGCTTAGAGGTAATAGCTTTCTAGGGTCATGGGATTGAACAGGAGGTAATCTAAGAATGTTTTTGTTTAAGAATTCAGTCATAATGTTGTGAAGTGTGTTAGGTGTTGATCATCAAAGCATGTACCTCTTTGATAATATAATGAAAAATTCATTGAGTGGAGGATCAATTTGTGCCTCATTGAATACCTCCAGGATTTTTATAGAAAGCCAACTCTTCTTTCGGGGTTTGGAGTAAAGGGTAGAAAGAAACATAAATATAAAACATGAAAAGGGCAATATGCCAACACTTTTACAAAATTTCAACCCAACCATTCCTATGATTGATATAATTAGACACATAATTCCACAACCATTCATTGTTGGAAAGAGAATGAACATCAAAAGCTAACAACAAGCAAAATGTAGACTTTCAAATCTTCCTGCAAGCAGTGTTCATTAAGGTTTGGTCAAACATAAAGATTTCTAAGGGTAACAAAAAGAATGCTCATAAATTGCATAAGATCTCTCTCCTAATACAACATGAAATAGTAAAACAACAACCCTTTAGAAAAATAGAGAAGTCCAATGACATAATCCAATTTTCACAAGTCACTATTCTACCATACAAGAATACAATATGGAAATAAACTACTTAAACTATTCAAATTCAACTTGCAAGACAGAGTGTTTCATTGAAAATGATAATATAAAGAAAGAAAGCTTGAAGAAGGCCATCATGCATAGTCTCAATAATTTTTCCTCAATGGTTAGTGCTTTAAATATCAAATGAACTTTAAAAAAAAGGTTGGATACCAATCTGAGAATAGTTTAAGCCTTAAAAGATATAACATGCTAGAGATAAGTAGCTCTGCAATTATACTTTTGAAAGTAATTCTATATCCTATGAAAACTAAAGAAACTTTCCTTAGCCAAGGAAACTAAAACTTGAAATTCCAACCACTCATTGTGTTGTTTCCTTCCTTTTATAGCTACAAAAAAAGAAAATACTGCCTTAGCACAAGTGTCAATATTGTGAGGTGTTCGATAGTTAATGGAACATGATCCAATCGTAGATCTTTGGTTAGGTCACAATGATCTCTGATCATTAATTCTTAGCTGTTGCATTGATATTTTTATATATTTAGCAAAGATAAAGGCCTGTAAATAATCAAATCCTAAAAACAACAGCATTGCAAAATGGTCTAGTTGACTAATAACATCACCCAAAGGCACCAACTCAAAGTTCCATCACAGAAACCAAGAAAATAAAAAAAATTTCAGCTCTGATAAACTCCCCAAAATATATCACTCCATAGGAGACAAAATCCACTTGTAGCGAAGAGGTGACATGTCAAAAAGGTGGACAATTTTGTGCTCATAAATATAGCTCCCTAAAAAATCCTCGATAAGCCAACATGTGTTCTGAACTCTCTCCCATAAGGGAGATGAAAGATGAAATTTTTACAACCACCACATGGTGTATTGTGCATCTTTCCAATAAATCTTCTCAAGTGTGGGCACACTCAAAATTGAAAACATTGTACAAGCCAAAAATCAGAACAATTAAGTAAAAAAATGCTTCACATGAGGTAAGGGAGTAAATTGTCTTTACGGTTCCCTAAAGATATAAGGATTACTCTTCTTTATAGCAGCTACTTTGGTATCAACTATTTGGTAGGTTGAGAGGTGGAATTTACTTGAAGGAAACTTTTATTTTGTCTTTTGAAAGGTTGGTAAGTGTTGTGGATTAAATCCTTGGTCTTTTTGAGATGGATAGGGGTGGTTTTTGGTTCACTACTAGTTAGGGAATTCTGATAGTCCTGAAGGAAAGTGCATAAATGCATGAAAGAGGGGAATTTCATCATGGTGAGCTAATACCTTATCTTGCTTCATGTAAGTTTTCTACAAACATCTTTTGGAGGTGGGAATCAAGAATTTTCACATTGATTTTGGAATAAAGTGATTGTTAGCATGCAATAAATTCAGTGACTTTTTCACACTTGTTTTTCTTCCATATCATCAAATTAGCTAACGTCATTTCAAGGATCATGTGCACTTGTAAATGGTTAATAAAGGCCTCAACAAGTTCATTGAATGAACAAATTGAGTTATTTTTTAATGGAGAAAACCAATCCAAGGAAATGTCTTTCAAGGATCCGGGAAAATGTTCTACCAAAAGTTTGTCTTCAAGGATAAAGTCACTACACAAAGTAGTAAAGGAATTAACATGATTGGTAGGATCTACCTTTCCTCCATATTTATCAAATCTAGGGATCTCTATACCTTGTGGCATAAAAGTTCTCAATATCTCCAAGGACAATGGATTTCTCTTGACATATTATGAAGGTGGACCATTTTGATTTTGATCTATGGTAGAGACTTGGCATTCAATGGATGAAATGATTTGTAAAATGTGGCTAATGATAGGGTCATTGCTTGTAGTATTTGATGGATATTAATATGGTGCTGTTATGTATGTGTTGGAAGGAATAATGAATGGATTTCTTATAGGAGGAGATATAAGATTAGGTGCCACATAAGTATAAGGAAAACTAGTCGAAATGTTTGAGGTAGGAAGGATGGTACTAGTTGGTTGCATTGTTGTGGTCATTTGAGAAATGGTATATGTGGGAATTGAGGTTATGGTTGAAGAGGGAGGAGTTTTATTTCCTCCTGGGCTTTGCATATTTTTTGAAGCTTGAGCACCATTAGTGATGGGAGGTATATTTTTTCCAAATACTTGAGCTACATTACACACAACTTCTAATCCCTCATCACTTTCCATTATGCAGTGAAGGTTCTCTATGGTAGGTATAACAGTGTTTGAAATGTTTGTAGTACTTATGCTATACTGTAACTAAACTAAGTCTTCATATATTTTCATTATGTTTTCTTGAGGAATATGATCAATCATTGTTTATACACTCGGCACAACACTTTTAGGTAAGGTAGGCATAGGAAAAGAGGTGTCAAAGGTGTTGTCCATACCTAGTGAACTAGTGCCAACACTAGAAGTAAGAGATCTTGATAACCCAAGATCCATAATGAGTGTCTTATCATGGGATGCCATGAGTTTCACACTTTTTCCAACCATAATATTATCAATAGGACACCAAGTACTATAGCTCATACAAGGGATAAACCACAAAAGGTGCAATGAACACAATATCCTATGCTTGCAATTACACTTGAAATGAAAGACATTGGAATAACATCAATTATGGAAACTAAAATAGAAAAATGAAGGAAACCAATAGAAAAACAGAAAAGAAATTTTAGATCCTAAAAATTGGAGAATGAAAGTCAACAAAGACTAAGACACTAGGAAGGGTGTTTGGGTCCTCTTGTTGAGATTCTGAAGTTGTAGAGGCTAAAACAAGTAGCAAATAGCAAAGAGAGATTTTTGAAGAAAAAACCTTAAGAGGGACTCAGACACAAGGAAGGGTGTTTTAGTCCTAGCAAAGGTTTGTTGTAGAAAAAATGTGAATTCTAGAATGCTAACAGTGTTTATAAATTGTCTATACAAGATACTAATGCTCAGAAACAAAAAAATGTGTAAATAAGTGCAATAAAAAGTAACTAGAAACAAGCAATTGAAATCAATACATAATGCAAATTTTTCCACTTTTGAATGGAATAAGAATGCAATGAAGATGAAGAACAATTCACTTTTAAATTTTTCAATGAAGTGATGCACTAAGGTAAATATGCAACCTATATGCACTTTTACTAATGCAAATATAGGAAACCCTAAATGCAATTTCACTAATGCAAAATGTAAGAAATTCTAGATGCACTTTCACTAATGCAAGATGAAATCTAGATAAAAGGAGCTAATGTACTCAAAATTAGAAATGAATGCTTAAAAGATTCAAGTTCATGAAAATGATCAATAGGAAAATGGGATATCTCTTAGATATCACTCATTTTACATTCAAGCATTCACTAATGGCCTAGGAGTCCCAATTGGATTGACTAAAGACCTCACAAGGTGAGCCAATTCTCAATTAGGAAGGACCTAGGAATTGGTTATTTAAATTATAAGGGGTTCACCACCAAGCAAATGCTTGGAAAAGAAAATGTTGGAAAACAAACTGTGATATTCAAAATGACCTATAACTAGAAATGTAAGCTAAATGAAGATGAAAATGATGAAATTATGCAACAGGAAGATATAATGTGTGCACTTAGGAAATATGGAAGTGTTTTGAAGATTCTAGAAATGCAAAGAAGCTTCAAATGTATTTTGTGGAGGACTAAGATGCTTGGAATGGTGTATTAGTCCTATTGTTGTTTTTCAGGGAAAAGACAAAGTCTTTGGATCTCAGAACCAAATCTTAAAAAATCTCTCAAAAATGGGCCTAAGAGGACTAAGATGCCTAAAATGGAATATTAGTCCCATTTTAAATCTTTTCAAAATATAAAAGGGATCCCAAGCTATAAGGTCTGCACTTGCTTCCCTTTTGATCCTAGGTTTTGAAACCTTTGAATATGGCCTATAGGTGAGTTTTCGTGAAGATGACAACTTTGTAATGCAACTTTGCACTCCAAATGATCTTCGAGACTTCAACCTAGATCTACAATCACAAATATGAAAGAAAAAAACTTCTTGTTTGTTAGTGAATGGGGGTTCTCCTTGGTCAAACCCCTTGTTGGTAATTAAACCTTGAAATGAAATAGAAATGATGAAGGAAATGGTGAAGGAAGAATATGTAATGCTACAACTCACCAAACCTTTACAAAGTATACAAACCTATGAGCAATGGATGCAATATATATGGATCTTGAATGCTTGAAAGATTGGACTTTAATTTATTTGCTTGAATCAAAACCCTACATCACAAATATTAACCCAAAAACACACATGATGCAAGAAAACTCTTTGATATGATGCTTGAATCTAAAAATGGCTCCAAATGTTTGATGAATATGCTCTTGAGTGATCTTGTGAACTCAATTTGATATTGTTAATTCTCTCACAAGAGCATTGGATTGAAAATAAATGAATGAAGCTTGTATTTATACTTATCTATGCTTAATATCCCAAAACTTTATCACACCAAGCCAACATATGAATTCAATATATAAATGAGGCTAAATCCTGCAAGAATTTTAAATTAAATCTAAAAAAATGTCGCAAGGAGGACTAAGATTCCCTAGGTGGCATATTTGTCTAAAATCCTTAAAACATGGCGAACAGACACCAAAAACATGCCCAATCTAGAGATGCCAAAATTAGTTTCCCGAGAACCTTGGGGGACAAAGATGCCCTAGGTGGAATTTTAGTCCTAGCCCAAAAATTAGGGAAACACTAATGAAGTCATTAAATTATCATTTGTGCATTGGAGAATGTCAGGATTAACCAGAAAATGATATAAATCATAGGGATTTTGGACAAAATATAGGATCAATTAAGCCATAAAGAAGTATAAATAAAGCAAGGCGGGCCCAAACAAGGGTGAAAATGCAAGGTGATGGAGCTTCTAAAATTTTGTAATCTCTGAGGATCAAATAGATTTGGTCTGCACTGTAAACCTTATCCTCATGGTTTGGACAAGGTTTTGTCTTTGCAAACCCTCAACCATTCTAATTTCACATTGACTTTCCCTTCTTGTCACTTGTCCCTTAATTCATCACTTGAGCCATCATGTGTGTTTGGCCACTGGCCCCTTTGACTTAGAGCATCGGTCACCTAGTTGGTCATTGAATTTAACTATTCCATAAAGTTAGGATTCAAATTTTTCCCAAATGACTTTTAAGCTTAATTCATTCATCCGTGAGGGTCAAATCATCATCGGCCTAATAATGACCCCTTATTTAATTATAACCTTGTCATGTGTGTAGGTTTGGTGATTTAAGACCATGGGAAAAGATCCTGGCCATACCTGCTTGCTAATGGATGTTAAATTTCATCCAGTTATGTAGTGTGAGGACAACGAGTTGAGGACTCATGTCCTTAATGTGGGGCTCGATCTCCATGGTCATGCCTACTGCAAGTGTTGCCAAATCAATGATGGAGATCAAACATAGGAACAATATCCATTGTTACCCACTGCCTTGCAAGGAAAAAGTGAATGCTCATTAAAGGCTACGAGATTAGTGATATCCCGATATGTGGATTAATCCACCAAGTTCATGAGATGAACAAAAATTGATGACGAGGGAGTTACTATCTAATTTGGATGAACGCTATTGGTCAGAGACAAATGGATGAAGCACGGCTGGAATTTAAACCTAGTCAGCCCAAAATCAACCATTCGATCTACCATCTCATTAGGAGATCAATGATTGACATTCAAAATTGATAAATAGGCACATGATAGCCGTTTCATTATGCAACTAGTGGGAATTAATGATCTACTCTCTACAAGTGCGATGAAATTTATCTTTGTGCGTGTGGAGACTTAATTTTTGCTAATGATGAAGTATGATATGTAGATTTCCATGCACTTGGGAATTAATTGGTGACAATACGCATGCCAATGAATTGCCCAATTTGTGCATGTATTTTCATTGAGCATTGATGATTTCTATCATCACATTGTTCAATAAATACAAGTTGAGATTTTCTATTCTCACCATTACAATTAGCCATAAAGTCTTTTGAGTTCATTCAAAGAGCTAAGGTTATGAATGTAGATTCTACTAGTGGTAGGATGAATAATCATATCACTTCATTTTCTCTAGTGCGAAGGTCTCCTCGACTTAATTTATTGAGCTCTTGTTGCAAAGACCTAGAGCATACGCAGGGAACAAATAAGGATATCCATGGGGAGGAATTTACACCTATTGTTACCAAATGTAGCCACTGACCGAGGGGTCAAGCTGTGAGCTTAGAGGTAATGGGAGAAAAAGAAAAGGAATTTGTTGGGCCCTCTAGTAGAATTGGGAGGAAAATTTGATATAGTCGTGGTTCTTTCGGATGACAAAACTCACCCATTGACATCACATACAGCTCATTTGAAACTAGAATAGAGATGAACTCTAGCTATTACCAGTATCTCATGACTCTAAGCTGAGTTCCATCCCTTTGACTAGAGGTATTGGCTGTCTCACATTTAGCTATCAAGACTCCTTGCGGGAAAGATGGTGTTGTGCTGAAATAGTACAAGGATGAAGAGGGTGTTGAGGTATCTTCTCCACCTCTCGCGGCAACATGAAGTGGGCACATGTACTGTATATTATGTGTTGGTGGTAGTAAGTCTTCTGGTTGCTAAGATGGTGGTGTGTGGAATGAAAATTTTGTGTTTTTTGATAATTCCTATGGTGGTTGATTTTTCTTTTCATGCATGGATGGTATTTTTGAGGTGCTTGTTATTAAATGTGCTTTTATGATATTTTGAACGTCAGATTTGTCACTTTCCTGGTGGTAGAGGGACATTTTGCTAGCAGTTTTCCCTCTTTGGTGGCTATTACAATTGTGGTTTCCCCATTTCAATGTGTTACTACATAATTAGCATGTGGGGAATTTTGAAATGTAGATGAAATTTAAAGTGAAATGAAATTTTGTAATGTGGCATGCATTTTGAGCCAGAAGCTCATTTGCTCCCTTACATTATAAAAGGGAATTCAGGGCTCATTTGTGGGGGGTTCTAATTTTTTTAGTCTTTAGGTCTAATATACGAAAAGGGTAGGAATTAGAAGAATACTAGTAAATGGAATAGTTGAATTGTCTTGGTCTTTGAACTGTGCATATGAAAATCTTAAATAGTTTTATAGAAATTAGTGATATCAAAATAGATTTCATGCATAATACATGTACTTTTCTCTATACGTCTCTTGCAAATTTTGAATACAATATCAAGCATATTATATTCATCTTCAAATGCTTCGTTTGAATGCATGTCTTTATTTCTACTTTGGTTCAAAGAATCGATTAAATGCTTGAATGAGGTCATGAATTTGTAAGTGTTTATAGAGGATTTGATAAGAAGTGATGTGTTATGTATCGTGTGTTTTCTTAATGCAAGGCCTTATGAAAATAGTCCAAAAGTATAAGATTTAAAGAATTTCTATATGACTAATTATAAGATGCATGACTCCATTACCCAATTGATGAAGACACTAGTCTATTTGTCATAGGATTTGTCACTTGAGTGATAATGATATTATATTAGAATGTGGACTCATGGTTAGAACACAAATCTCTTAAAATTTATTTACTATGAGGGATTTATTTGAGATATTTTCATGTTCCTGGTAAATTGATGGTTATTTGCTTAAATATTAGCAAAACTTTGAGTGAATTACATTATTTACGCTTAATATGAACTGATAAGTGATTTAATATGTCATTCATTGAGATAGTCAAATGGAATGTTGTTAGGAATACCTTCCTAGGTCCCATAGAGCTTAAAGAGTAGAAGATTTCATTGTTCGACTAAATCTTGTCAATTGGCCATTCATTTTAAGGGTCTTGAGTATAGGAGTTGGCTACTCTTTAGAGATTCCTTAGGTGTACTAGAAAAACACCAATAAAATAGTGACTCTATTGAGGAAATTCCCATTCTCCAAATGCAGATACAATATAGAGTCAAGTGATGAAGTGAATCTGAATGTTGACAAATTCTTGAACTTGGTAGACAATTTGAGTGCAACAAAGATTGAAGGATCCAAACATGACTCTAGTGTGGAAGATAGCCCAAAACATGTACTATTTGTAGAGAAACTTCATCATATTTGAAGTTTAGTCCTCTGTAAAGGAGGTGGAGACTTTGACACAAAGAACCTAACAAAGGATACATCGATTTGTCAAATTTGCATTTTAAAAGACAAAGGACAGATAGCCACTGTAAATTATGAGATACTTTCATAGAATTTGAAGAAATCAGAGCATATTATGGGTAAATTAGGATAAACTTCCCATGCTCAAGATTTAAATGATTCCCTAATAGGTGAATTAGCACTAGATGAGGTAACATGCATAATAATTTCACATGCCTTTGTGTACAAGTTGAAATTTATGGATTATGATGAAAGAAGCACGTTAAAGTGTTAGATCTTAGGCAACATTTCTAGGGAATATACATCCTAAATACCTTAGGATCATATTTGTGAAAGGAATTGATGCAATATTGTATAATTGTGTAGTATATTCTAAATTCCTTTTCAAGAATTAAAGATAAGTTGTCCATTTATGCCATCTAGTGTAAATATGGACAAAAACATGGTGAATAGTCATTTTCACACCTAGGCAGTTTTAGTACTGATAGGTACAGGGCCCTAAACTTTGACAATATTTTTTGCTATCCAAATATTGTACCACCCAAAATCAAGGACAAAATACCAAAGTTCAGTGGTGACTAGTTATAATCAACAAGGAATCATGTGCAAGAATTTGTTGATGTGATGGGTGACTACAAGATAGATTTTGAAGATGTGGTTATGAAGCTATTTGTTCAATCCTTGAAAGGAGATGCAAGAGATTGGTTCTCTTTCTTGCCAGTGCCTTTAGTACATTGTTGGAATGAACCTAGGGCAGTCTTCATGGAACAATTTGGTGAAAGGATAAATCCAAGTGTTGCAAGGAATAACTTCATGGAGATTTCCTGGGATAAGTAAGATTTCATCCCTGCCTTCAACCTTAGATTTGAAAATTTCATAAGGGAAATCCCTAAACATATCAGACAAAATGATGATGAATGTTTGGTTGCATATTTGGGAGTATTTGATGGTAAGATTAGCTTTTCATTAAGTGATAAAGAGCATGTTACCTTACAACAAGCTTACCAAGAGGCTATGAATATTGAGAATAATTTGAAGTACTCAATCATGAGGGGAGTTGTGATTGCTAGAATGAATAGCTCTAATAGAATTTAGGCTATTGAGCTAAACCAATCAGGAAGTAAAAGTGTTTTTCAAGAAAAGGAACCCATATATGTTACATTTGCATTACTCCCAAGAGATGGAAAACAAGAGAGAGCATCAACCTCACATCAACCAGGGTTAGGAAAGGCTCACTTATTTTTCTTTGTTAGAAAGTTGTATGAAATGAAAAGATGTGTAAATGAGTCACCATATGACTTATTTTCAAGATTCTTTGATGTTCTGATGGAGACACCCAATATTTTTAGGCTAATGATTTAATGTGCATTAATTTGTTCTATGAAGCTTACAAATCAAGAGCAAGCCAATGTCCTAAGAATTTGAAGCCTCATAGTAATGATCAAGTAGTGGATTGGATAAACACTATGGAAGATATTGAGCATAGTCATATGCCACTAGTTACTTCCCTAAACAGGAAAAATACTTGAAATAGTGGGGAGAATCAAAGGCTAAGACTGATAGATCAAGGACAAGCATCAAATTCTGAAAAACTAATTGTTGAATGTTGTCATTTTATAAGCAACATAGAAGTAGATTCAAGTAGTAGTGATGAGGATGAAGATATAGAGTGTGAGGACAAGGAAATAATACCTAATTACCTTCCTTGGGATATCATAGGCTACAAGAAAACACAAGAGGTACATGGTGAAACCTCACAAATTGATCTAGTTAGGAATGATGATGCACCAATTAGTGAGGGGAATGCACTTGATCTCAATCACATGGAACAAATGAGGAATCAAATGAACAAGATCAAGCTTGCTCTACATTCTATTGAGTATGACTCTTCTGATGAAATGGAGATGGAATCCCTTGCCTCAAGTGAGGGGCATGTTAATAGTCTTGAAGGGGCGTGTTTTTTAGGTAGTGAGAAATTCTCTTTATGTGAAGAATTTTGTGAATGTGGATCAATTTTTATGAGTGAAAATGATGAAGAGGATATTGAAAGGGTTTTCTCGATTCTTCAAGAAATTACACTAATTTTGAATGCACTAATGATCAAAATTATTGGGATCTTGACACTGAGGAAGATGGGGTACATGTGACCATCTTGAAGTTATTGAAAAATCCTTTATTTGATGAACTTGCATTGGGCACTAAGGTCATAAATGATGATTCCTATTGGTGTAGAAGCAATCCCCTTTTTGAATAAAATCCTAATGATTACTTAGCAAGTACTACTAGTACATATATTGTGGATGGTACAAATAAGAGCCAAGTCAATGCTAAGGTAGGTACTTTTTATTTTTAAGATATATCAACCTTAACTTCATAGTTTCCCACCTGAATGGGAGATGTGGCAACAAAAGAACTGATGAATTAGCTTACCAACATGTGATTGAACAAATTGTACATGACAGGCATCAATAGAATGACTCAAACTTGTTGACATCTAAATGTGAAAATGGATCACATGATAAGGAAGTTCATGATGGTGATGGTAGTTTTGAATGTAGTATTGCTATTAAAGGGGGTGTAGATGATTACGTTGAATTCCCTCAAGTAACTGGCTATGTGCTTGAAAATATGGTTGAAGTGTCAACCACTTATGTTCCACATGATGATATTTTCCATAACATTAAAGGAAGTTCACTCTCGAGTGACCAAAAGGAAAATCAAAATGAATGCATGGATACTCAGGCAACATCATTTTTTCTTATGGAGAAGGAATTATTTGATCAATCTACAAAATATGTTAATATTGTAGGATTATTTGATCCATTTGGAGAGCCATTCAAAGGTGTGCACAACTAGAGGAATTATGTTAGTTAGTATGAAGCTACATAGCATTTTTTTGTAGATGCTCCCTATCTTATGCATCTTATTATGTGACTTCTTTAATCCCATGAGGACAACACTTGTGACAAGTAGATGGAATGTATGCCTAATTTTGTGTTTCTTCTCCTTCATCTTGTAAAAGATTGTTCAAGTATGAGCCAAAGTGTTTATGAAGTTTTCAAATTTGATGAGCAAATGGGATGTGATTCTACACTTCATGACTATGTGGAATATGATGGTTTTTTTCTCATCTCCATTTGATGAGCCTATGGTGGAGAAGGTTGATGAATGTAGAAACATTGTATTAATAAATAGCCACAATCATGATCATGTTAGCTATTAGGAATTGCACAATGTCCATATGGACCCACAGTCAGTAGAATAGGACCAAGTCTTTGACAAAGGAAATAATTGTCCCTAAATTTTGGGGGCCAGGGTCCTCCAAGTTATAGATCAAAGCCAAGTGTTTTAAATTGGCTTCTCATCGAAATGAATTGTAATGTATATCCTATGTATAGTGTACATAGGTTGGTCTACTGTGTTTGGTTTCTCTTGTATTTGCTTGCCTTGTCTAGGCAAGCTCTTGGGTTTTGGTCTTCTAACCTGGTCTACTTCAACCTGAGATCTGGATTCTCACTATACCCAGTAGGGGTATATGTCCCTAACGATCAAAAACTAATGGAGATTCCAAAATTTTGTAATCTCTGAGGATCACGTGGATTTGGTCTGCACTATAAACCCTTATCCTCATGGTTTGGATAAGGTTTTGTCTTTGAAAAACCTTGGTCATTCTAATTTCACATTGACTTTCCCTTCTGGTCACCCATCCCTTAAGTCATCACTTGAGCCATCATGTGTGTTTGGACATTGGTCCCTTTGGCTTAGAGAATTAGTCACCCAGTTGGCTTTCAACTTTAACTATTCCCTAAAGTCAGTGTTTATTTTTTTCCCAAATGACTTAAGGTTAAGTCATTCATATATGAGGGTCAAATCATCATCATCCTAACAATGGAACCCTATTTAATGTTAACCTTGTTGTGTGCAGGTTTTGAGATTTGAGACCATGGGAAAAGATCCTAGCCATACCCTACCAACTCATGAATGTTAAATTTCGGTCAGTTATGCAATATGAGTGCAACGAGATGGGGATGTGTATCCTTATATGGATGTGGGGCTTAATCTCCACTACCACACCTACCGCAATTGTTACCAAATCAATGATGTAGATCAAACATGGGAACAATCTCTATCATTCCCTGATAGCTCACAAGGACAAAGTGATTTCTCATTAAAGGTTTTGAGATCAGAGAGATCCTGACACATGGATTAATCCACCAAGTTCGTGAGATAGAAAAAACCTACGGACAAAGGAGTTTCCATCTGATTTGGATCAACACTATTGGCCGGAGATAAATGGATGAAGAACAATTTGAATTCAAACCTAGTCAGCCAAAAGTCAACTGTTTGATCTACCATCTCATTAAGAGATCAATGATTGACATTCAAAATTGATAAATAGATACATGATAACCATTTCATTTTACAACTAGTGGGCATTAATGATCTACTCACTACAAGTGTGATCAAATTGATCTTTGTGCATATGGAGACTTAATTTTTAGTAATCATGAAGTATGATATGAAGATTTCCATGCACTTGGGAATTAAACGGTGACAATATACATGCCAATGAATTGCCCAATTTTTATGTGTTTTCATTAAGCATTGATGATTTCTATCATCATGTTGTTTAATAAATACAAGTTGAGAGTTGCTATTCTTTCCATTACAATTAGCCATCAAGTCTTTTGAGTTTGTGTAGAGAGCCGAGGTTACGAGTGTAGATTCTTCTTGTAGCAGAATGAATAAGTCTGATTCTTCATTTGTCCTAGTGCAAAGGTCTCCTTGACTTAATTTGTAGAGTCCTCCTAGAAAAAATTGAAAAATACGCAAGGCACACATTAGGATGTCCATGGCAAGGAATTTGGACCTATTGCTACCAGATGCAGCCATGGATTGAGGGGTGAAGCTGAGAGTTTAGAGGTAATGGGAGGAAAAGAAATGGAATTTGTTGGGCCCTCCAATAGAATTTAGAGGAAAATTCGATATGGTCGTGGTTCTTTCAAATGACAAAACTCACCCATTGACATCATAGACGCCTCATCTGAAACTAAAATGGAGTCAAACTCTAGCTATTGCTAGTATCTCGTGACTCTAGGCTAAGTTCCATCCCTTGGAGTGGAGGTATTTGCACCATAGAAAAATGGAACCTTGTCATTTTCATGGTCTTTTAGGCCTTTCTTCATCATGTTTTGTCTATTTTTCTCTAATTTTATGTCGTAACATGGCTTCAACATGCATATTTAGGTACTAAAATTCAAATGATGATGTCTTGTGAAGGTGTTGTGAAGTGTTGTAAAAAATTTCTATACTCTTCTAGTCTCTATTTATTAAAATTCTCCTAAAAATCACATTTTCATCATTAATCAAGTCTTATTTTGAATTGTTGTAAAGTCTTGTAACAAGATTTCATGCTTTTCTAGGAATAACTTCACTATTTATCCCTTTCTTTTACTTTATTTGCCCTTTTATTCCCTTATAAGCCTTAATTAAGTGCATTTTTTAATGTAAGCCAACAAACAACATTAAATACAAAAAAATTCCTAACACCCATTCACCATGGGTCACGAATGAGTCCTCCTTGGCTCCACATTCAAAATATTTCAAATTTCCTTTTGAGATTTCATTCAAAATTAGTTGATCTCGGCCTATGATGAGGTATTAATGGGTTACTAAGGCACAAGAATATATAAATAAGTGTTTTTACATCCATTCTAACCCCCATTCATTCAAGCATTCAATCTCACATCACATTCAAGCATTCAAGCATCTTACAACATCAAATCAAGCATTATTCAAGCATTTTGGAGCATCGATTGATATAACATAATATTTTCATCAACAAGGGTTTGGTAAGTTGATAGAATTTTCATGTTATTTGTTTATTATTCTCTTGTATTTCATTATTTCATTAAGGGTTTGATAACCAAAGTGGGGTTTGACCAAGGAAAACTTATATTTGTTAACCCTCAACCATTTTCCCCCTCTTACATGTGTGTTGCAGAGTTGTCTCCTAATTTCTTAAAATTTTGGGAGACAATTGAATTGCCACAACTAGAAAATGATTCTGAAACTTAAGACTGAAAACCTAGGTTATGTTAGATTCTGGAACCTGATAGTTAGAAACTTGCTCCCGACAGTTTTTCACCAATAGTAGGACTAATTTTTCACCCTGCGTGAATGTATCCCACCATTGATTTTTAGTAATTTTAGACAACATTTAGACAATTCTAGATTCCTCAAATCTTTCCCAGGTGCACTCCAATTTAACCTTTCTTCTTATGTTTTGCATGTATTCATCTTTTAGTTCATTGTTTGCATATCACATTATGTTTTCCAACATAGCCTAAATCTTAGTTTTGCATTCATAATCAGTCATTTAAATCACTTGATTGAATTTAGATCACTTCATTTAGCTTAGATAACATCACACATTACATAATTTGAATGAAAATTTTAGAAGTTTTGGCCCTACCTCCCTCCTTTTAGGTGAAAAACCCTAGAAGAGCTAGAGAAGTGCATTGGTGCAAAAAATCTATGGTTCATTTTGGTGAACCTGCATTTTGAATGCTTTGGATTTCTGATTTCATTTGCATATTGCATCCTAGATTAAATTTGCATCAACATTCAATTAGGATATTGTTTTTGCATTCTAGGACTTCTCATATTGCATTAGTGAAAGATTTGTTTAGATTTCATTCTTGCATTACATATCATTGAAAAAACTGAAAATATGCATTATGCATCCTTAATTTCATTATGAAAAGCATTAGAGTCATTTTAATTTTTTTGGAAAACACAAAAAAATCCTATTGGGACTCATTCACCACCCTGGGAAAATAAGTCCCTCTGC
Organism: Sequoia sempervirens; assembly: GCA_007258455.2. Taxonomy (NCBI): domain Eukaryota; kingdom Viridiplantae; phylum Streptophyta; class Pinopsida; order Cupressales; family Cupressaceae; genus Sequoia; species Sequoia sempervirens. The sequence continues at coordinate 60,403 of VDFB02129173.1, forward strand.
ACTTTTTACATAGTATTTTCTAGCTTTTTCCTGCATTTTTTTTTTTGTAGTTATTTCTTTGTTATAGTTAGCATAATTTCTATTATTTGCATTTAGAACTCATAGATTTCCTTGCATTTACATTCACCCCATCATTTGTGGTACTTGTATGAGTGTTCGGTGTGCTATTGATAATACTTTAGTGAGATGAAGTTCTAGACTCATGGCCTCCCATGATGGCACTTTCGTTGTCAACCTTGGGATCTCAAGAGATCCTATTTTGAGTATGGAAAATGGTGCACTAGGCATTGCAAATACCACTTCTATTCCTTCACCTTTCAATCCAATGAATGTTTACACACAAAACAACTCCATCCCACAAGAAAAGGTCATTAATATCCATGAGGATTTTGCACACTTACAACAAGACTTGTCACTTGAAAACATTTCCACCACTACCATACCCGTAATTGAAAACCTTCATCGTTTGATTGGAAGTGATGATGGCCTACAAGTTATGAAGAAAATTATTGAGATTTACAATTAACATGCCTCCACCAGTTCCCCATCTACAAACATTTCTATAACCCAAGGAGGACCTCAAGTTCCTCCCCCTTCAACCATAGAATCCATAGCAACTTATACCACTCCTCAATTCACTACAACTATGCACCAACTTAGTCATCTGGTTCCTAGTTCTCTTGTGGTGTCACAAGTCCCTTCCACTACCTTCACCTCTCATAGTGTTCCTTTCACTTCACCTAACATCACATACACTCCATCACCATTTTCCCTTCACCCAAAACCACATACCCTGACCCTATTTTTACACAACTTACAACTGTTTCATCCATATAACAACTTTCCACCATTAGCCAAGGTAAAACCACTCCACCCACATATCATGTCCATAGTAGCCCCTTATCCTTAGAAATCTTATGAACCCTAATGTAACAAGGGATAGAAATGCCTTGGTTTGAGAAATACAGAGGTAAAGGAGACCCTATCAACCATGTTAATACTTATACAACTCTATGTAGTGATTTTGTACATGATGATAAATACTTAGCCAAAAAATTTCCAAGAAACTTGAAAGATACTGCATTAGAGTGGTTTACCAACTTTCCCAATCATTCCATCTAATCATTTAATGAACTTTTGGATGCCTTCATAAGTCACTTCCAAGTTCATATGACCCCTAAAAAGAAAATGGCTAAACTAATTCATTGTAGACAAGATGTCGATGAGAAATTCACTAATTTCATTTCATGAACTATCATTTATTGTATGCTCAAGTAAATGTCAAAATTCTTGATTCACATCTGTAGAAGATTTTTATCAAAAAATTACACACAAAACTTCAAGATAAGTTAACTATGATTAAATTCCCTTCATTCATGCACTTATGCACAACCCTGTGTGAATACCATAACTTGGTTTCAAGTCATGATTCAAAATCCACTTCTAACTGAGCTAAAAAGTTTGAAAACAACAATCAAACCAATAATCAAAACTTTCGCAACCCAAATAGAGGATTTTTATAGTTCAATCTGCCTTCTCAACCACAATTGCAACCAACCCAACTAATTCCAAACCAAGTGGCAACTGTTAAAGTGGCTATGCCTTATACCTATGGGGACCCGAACAGACAATTTACTTCCTTACTTGATACCCTCCATAACACAATGAACCAATTTATTCAACAATACATGATCACTTTGCCACCTATTAAACCACTTGATCCCACCTAGCCATCACCACCCACCTTCAAACCTAATGCTTATTGTCATTTTTATCACCAAAATGGACATGACACTGAACACTACAAGCATCTAAAACATTTATTCCAAGACCTCATTGATTCAGGCCATTTTTCCATTGTGGGTGTTAATGATCAAGGCAATAAGTCCATTGCACCCCCTAACTAGAATTTACCAATTTTCACCAATCCCATGCCTAAACACAATATCTCATTTTTCAAGGCTAGTGAACCTTCAAACACTGATGTAATGAATGTTAATACAAATAGTGAACAACATGATATAACTTGAACTCTTACCGAAGTTAATCTTATGGATAAACTTGTGGGTGTGATAGACGTTATCCCTCATAAGAGACAAACCAATAAATATCTAGATATCACTTTTTCTCCTCTTTACATAGCCAGTAGAATCTATGATAAGCCCACTAATGGGAAATTAATAGATCCTGCCTATGGTGATAATGTGATCATAGAATAGTTTGTAGTATTACATGATCTCTATCAATATGATTATAATAAACCAACTACATGGATTAAGATGTTTTGTGTGCCCTACGATCAGATCAATCGTACTCCCCTTACAAATAGGACCCAAAACTTTGGAGGTAACCTTTTCAATTATTCCAGAATCAGATCAATTTAGTTTATGGCTAGGCCACCCTTGGCTTTGCTCATTGAAAGTGGTCCCATCAGTGGTTCAAAAGTGTTTGAAGTTTCCACATGGAAATGAAATATTTACCATACACCATAGTGGCTTTAAACCCTTATCCTCTAGAGGTAATTTTTCCTTAGAATCCTTTTGGCCTAAACCTATGGAACCCATTACCCCTCAAAAGGATTTATTTTTCATAACTTATCAAAAGTTTAAAGCTAGGTGCCTAGCTAAATTGTCTCTTCATAACATGTCCCCGTCCACTTTCACTCCTCCTATCATAGATGAAACCATGCTTCAACGTGAGTCTGATATCAAACAAACCATACAACCTCATGAACAACCACCCTTAGACACTTCCTCACCATCATTTAAATGACCAAGGGAAAATGAAACAACTCTTATCATGCCTCCTCGCATTACAGAAGTGTATAAAGCTAAAGAGAAAGTGGTTTACCCATCTTCTTTGGTTTCTTATATTCTTCCCACTTTGGAAGAAAAGGAACCTATGATGAATCAATTTTCTCTTATACCTCAACAACTTCAAAATAGAGTCAAACAAAACCATAGTGCTAGGGAATGTAGCCATCATCATCGTCCCCCTACTCATCAATATCACATAGAAGAAAATAAAGAAAATCAACCTTTTCCTTTGATAGAAGTAATAGATGATCACCCTCCTCCTAACCCACCACAAGATATTCCAGTCCAACCTTCACAACAAACTAAACCAATCCAATAGCCATGGTTTTTGATACATCCTTCCTTGTAAATTACCCTTCACCCTCCTATCATCATCAATATTAATGATGATGATGACGATGTGACGATAGAAAAAATAGATGAAGAAGTGCTCAATGATATAAAATCTTTATTTTCATCTACCATGAGCTTAAATGATAAATCCTCTCAACCAAGTGAAGAAGCCAGTATGATTCCTATTTCAACACTTGCAATTCTTCCTTTAAAAAGTAAACCACCTTTGAACTATTGTGAAAATGATTGGGAGGTAGATGACTTGTTAGATGGATGACTTGCATTCACCTAGCTTTCCTTTTTATATTTTTTTATTTATTTTTCCTTTTGTACTCTCATGTGTGTATTGTGTTGCCCCGTATCATGTGTTCAATGTTTTCTCTCTCGTCATACACTTCTTCTATTTGTACCTCTCTTCTTCTAAATGTCGTGCATTGTCTTTTTCACTTTTGTTTTCTATTTTCCTTTTGGGGATGATGCAAAGTGTAGAGAATCCCTATGTATCTTCCATGTTGAACCAATCGGTCCCTTTTTACTTTGTCTTTTTCTTGTGTTTTTCCTTTGGGGATGATGAAAGGTATCAAGACCGAAATGTCTCCTTTATGTTGACCCAAAAAAATTTCCCTTTCTTTCACCTTTTAATTTCCTTTTCACTTTTTTTTTCATTTTGAGGACAATGCAAGGTGTTGAGACCACAATGTCTCTTCCATGTCGACCCAAAATGAACTTTGTATTTCTTCCATTTTTTCTCTTTGTGCCATTCTTCCAGTTCTAAGCTCTTTCATAAAAAAATTGAAGCAATGAACATAATAACCCCAAATCCATAGATCCCTTATGTGTTTGGTTTGCTCTTTTCAAGGGGGAAACTCTCTTTCTTTTGTTTTTCCTTTTTCGTTGACATGACACAGCCTAACTTTAAAATATATGACTTGGCATAGGGCTTTCCAATATTGGCTCTCATGTCTTGTTTTATTTTTGCATTTTTCCTATGCTACTTTAAAGTAATTTCTCACATAATGGTGTGCCACACTTCCTTTAAAGTGGGAGGATTACATTACCATTAATTCATTTTCATTCTTGGTTCCTAGTGTAGCCTTTTTATTCATATGATGCATTCATCACTTTGTGGATGACATTGGGTGTGATGTCATTCATAAGTTTGATTTATCTTAGCATATCAGATTCCTATTGGTGGCCTAATGTGACACACTACATCCCCTAAGTTGTGAATATACTATTCTTTGATTGGTCCTCTCTTGGAGACATCAGACACAATTTTCCCTAAGTGACTAACCTTGCATAAGCTTAACAAGACTCCTTTGAACATCTTTTACATTTTACATTTTTTCATTTTTACATTTTGCATTTTTTTTCCGCCTTGAATCACACAACTTTCATGCCTATGGTGCCTTCTTTTTGTTCATGAGTTCTAAGGACACAGAGCTTTGTGTGTCTCATGAAGCACGAACAAACATTTTTCCTTGTGGCACCTTGTTAAGGTTATTAGGAGGTATAACTTTAATATGGCTAAGTGAGAAGCCCATCTAGTGGCATGACTTTCCCCATAGCCACCTTTATGTTTGTGAGTGCATGCCAGTGTATGTATCTCCCCTTTTAGGCTTTCTCACCCCATAGACAACCAAAAGTTACATGGCCCCAAAGCTTCATCTGATTCTCAACATTTGTGTGTTCCTTTGTTATTATATTTAGTTTGTCATGGGATCTTCATCCTGGGGGCTTGATCATCCCTCTTGATCATTGGTATTCCATCTTGTTAACATAAGTACATTTGAACCATCCTCTAGATTTTCATGGCTACTTTAGTGTGAGTGTGAGGCATATTCATCCTCTCACTAAAGTGGGGGCTAAATGCACCATAGAAAAATGGACCCTTGTCATTTTCATGGTATTTTAGGCCTTTCTTCATGATGTTTGGTCTATTTTTCTTTGATTTTATGTCATAACATGGCTTGAACATGCATATTTAGGTACTAAAATTCAAATAATGATGTCTTGTGAAGGTGTTGTGAAGTGTTTTAAAACATTTCTGCACTCTTCCATATTCTATTCATTACAATTCAGCTAAAAATCACCTTTTCATCATTAATCAAGTCCTCTTTTGAATTGTTGTAAAGTCTTGTAACACGATTTCACTCCTTTCTAGGCATAACTTCACTATTTATCCCTTTCTTATGCTTTATTTTACCCCTTTATGTCCTTATAAGCCTTAATTAAGTGCATTTTTTAATGTAAGCTTGACAAACAACATTAAATACAAGATAATTACCAACACCCATTTTTAGGTCCTAGGTGGGACCCATTCGCCATGGGTGGAAAATGAGTCCCCATTGGCTCCAAATTCAAAATATTTTAAATTTCCTTCCGGGTTTTTATTCAAAATCACTTGATGTCTGCCTATGATGAGGTATTAATGGGTTACTAAGGCACAAGAATGTATAAATAAGTGTTTTTACATCCATTATAACCCCCATTCATTCAAGCATTCAATTTCACATCACATTCAAGAATTCAAGCATCTAACAACATCAAATCAAGCATTTTGGAGCATCCATTGATATAAATTCAGATTTTCATCAACAAGGGTTTGGTAAGTTGATAGAATTTTCATGTTTTTTTTTAATTATTCTCTTGCATTTCATTATTTCATTAAGGGTTTGATTACCAAAGTGGGGTTTGACCAAGGAAAACCCCTATTTGTTAATCCTCGACCATTTTACCCTCTTGTATGTGTGTTTGTAGACCTATGTATGCAGATTTAACAAGCATTTAGGTAATTGAAGATTGGTCAACAATTCAACTAGGTGCTTCAAGTCAAATCAACCATATTTCAAGCTTCGAGAAGGTATTATGTTCATTTACTATATAATTGACTTCGACAACTCAACAAGCAAACATTTCCAGATATGGTTTTTTAGAGTTGTCTCCATATTTCTTAGAATTTTGGGAGAGGAAAAATTCACCACCAGTGGTGAATTAGTCCCACCTTAAGACTAAAAATCTAGGTTTTGTTAGATTTTAGATCTCGACACTCAAAAACTTGCTCCCGATAGTTTTTCACTAGTTGTAGGACTAATTTGCCACCCTAGGCGAATGAGTCCCATTGCTGATTTTTAGTAATTTTAGATAGCATTTAGATCATTCCACATTCCTCAATTCTTTCTCAGGTACTCTGATTCAACCTTTCTCGTTCTTTTTTTTTTCATTTATTCATCTTTTAGTTCATTGTTTGCATATCACATTCTATTTTCCAACATAGCCTAAATCTTAGTTTTGCTTTCATAATTAGTCATTTAAATCACTTGATTACATTTATATCACTTCATTTAGCTTAAGAGCTAGAGAAGTGCATTGGTACAAAAAATCTACAATTCAATATTGTCTATCCCGCCTTTAGTTGTCAAGACTCCTAGTGGGTGAGATGGTGTTGTGCTAAAATGGGACAAGGATGAAGAGGGGGTTGAGGTATCTTATCCATGTCT
>VDFB02129175.1:0-10845 GCA_007258455.2 Sequoia sempervirens
TTCTTCTTTAAAAATAGAGCCTTTATCCAAATCAGAAAAGGATTACTTACAAAAAGAGTAAACGAAATTTACTACTGAATTTACAATTTTTCTTTCAAAGGATGTTCTAAAATTCACATTTGAAATTCTTTTAGAATTAATTGAATGATTGAAACATGAACGAAAATGCAAAACTTTCTGCTTTGGTATTTATTCATACTTTACTGTGGTAACTTCCGGGACAGGGTGCCGAAGGTGGACCAATAGAGACGGTAGTATTACCTTTTCTAAACTACCATTTACTTGTATTATTTATGCTTGGCCAAGCACTTGTACCATTGAAATAGATGGGTTTGTTTTAAAAGCCTAGAAACATATATGTATTTGAGTCTCTGCCACCTCCTGTTGCAAGAAATGTGTTTATTTCTCATGTTAGAAATGCATATAGGCATTAGGCACGCATCGAGAGTTCCCTCCTGTTTTACTGTTTCGGGTTGCTAGGCTCCTTTATGCAGGGCTGGGGATTCCTTCGAGTTAGGAAGGAACCCGGGGAAGTCATGGACTTCGTGGTTGGGCGGAAAAGGCGCCTGAATCACATTCTTGGCCCCAGCTTGCAAGCAGACTGAAGGTGTCATGGCGGCTGGTGGTTCCGAGTTTTATTTGCTATTAATGTACTTGTGCATTATTTTGGATTGGCTTGTGAATCTCCGTTGTAAATATATATGTATTTGACATTCTTTGATTGAAACTTCGAAATAGAAGTATGATTTGAAAGTATCTAATGTAACATTGATTTGAGGAATTAAAGTTTTATGACTTAGCATAGAAAAGATGTTTCTATTGGAATTGTTGATTCTTCCAAGTATGGTTGAATATATGAGGAAAGTCATTGAAATACTTATGCTTTGTATAAACTTGATACATTACATTGATATTATTATTATGAAATGCAATTTAAATTCTCTTTTATTAAGCTCATTTGGAAGTGTTATGAACAATGTTGATTACTTGGAAATCTTTTGTAATTTGAATAAATTGAAAATACTCTTAATTTCCCTTTTATACTAATTTGAACGGATTGAAAACACTCTTAATTTTCCGAACGCTACAATTAATTATCCTCCTCCACCCAAGTCAACTGCACTTCTTGCTATTTCTTGATAGTCCTTACCAACTACCAGTTCTACTTATATCCCTACCACTTTGTTGCTACCACCCGCCCTCCTAGGCCAAAACCCAAATCCAAAGCCAAAAGTCCTCCTTGTTCTATACCTATTATGCTCCCTCCCCTTCCACCCCTTTTACCTACATCTAACATTGAGAATTGTCTAACCTCTAGGTTACTAACATCATCTTCCATTCAAAGCCAAAATAAAATCCAATTTTCTCCTAGATCTAATATACGTTCTCTTGAGTCCAAAATAAAACTTCCTGATACTTATGCTTTATTACTTACTCTACCTACTTTTCCCACAGCTTCAAGCCCTAATCTACTTATCACTACTATAGAATCCATTGTTATTCCCAAAGACCTTGCTCAACACCTTATTTTTTTCACTCTTGCTATTGTTACTACTCTTCCTTTTGTTCTACCTATAATTACCGATGAGTCCTTCCCTTCTTTTAAGAAGACATCGAGTTTTAGTCTATAGTAGACATTCCTCTTCTTTCCATTATATTTACTCCTAACTCACTTTTTTATTCTAAGCCTCTTCATGCTCTTTCTGCTTTCATCATGCCTCACCTGATAGAGTTGTCATTGGATCATTTTGACAATGATGACTACCTTATTGATAACCAATATGATTATGTCATTGGTTGATTTCTAATTGCTCCATGTTGAATTGCTCCAAATAATTTTGCTTTATATATTATGTACTAGTTGTTTCTTCTTCTTTATGAATGATTCATTTTCTCACCCCTATAGGTGCATGCTAAAATATAAGATAAATATCACCATATGCATATGGTGTAAGTTTATTGTTAATGCAATTATTTTGTTTGAGAATTTCATTGTGTTTACTTTCTATGTCATTATCATTTCTTCTTTTCATATCTATACCTTATAGGGATAATGCAAAACATTAAGATGTCAATTCTCTTTCATGTTAACTCAATTTTTAAAGATATTCTTGTATGTCCATTTCATCTATTTATCTATTAGCTCTCCTTTACCATCTCCTTTATGTTGTTATCATTCTTTTGTAGATTCCTCTACTAAGACATTTTTAGGATGATGCAAAACATTAAGATACCTCATACATTTCTTATGGTGACCCCAAAAAGACATGCCCTTCCACCCTATTTATTATATCCTACTTCTTTCTCCCTACTTTATTTTTACTTGTTTCATGGGGAAGGGGAATGATCATCATACACAATAATCACAACAAAATCATCACACCTTGTTTGACCCCACACCATAAATCTCGTTGTGCCTCACTCATCTATATACATCTACTCTACTTTGCAGTCTCTTTTCTTATCTCTATTCCTTTTTTCCTATGCTTTCCTTTTATAAGCATCATCTACATATTTTTCTTTTGCTTTTATGCAACCCAACATTTCTCTTTTATTCCTCCCCACCTTCTATTCGGGGTTAAAAAAACTTATTTTTTTCTAAGGGAATCACCCACGCTTGTGTTCCCCTTTTCTGCTCTTCTATGTATTATTATCTGTTCTTTCTTCCTCACATACACGTTAGTATCTTCTCATTTGTTCTCTCTCTACTCCCCATTAAGGCCACGTTTCTGCTAGCATTCTTAAGGGCAACACTTCTTATCTGCCTCCCTCCTTTGAGGCAAATTTTCATGTGTTCTTTTGGTGAGCATGAAGCATGAAACTTCTTTCCAGCAGACCAAGCCCACAACAGAATATTAGAACTGAAAATGGCACTCTATTTTGCACTGCACTTGTTGCATATTGCACACTGGCTAAGCAAAATATAGGGGATATAGGGGAGAGGATGTAGTACTTGAGCATGTTTCAATAGTTGTGATAGTAGTTGTTTATATGATGTCCAATATTTTTATCAATATTGGATCAATAGTTGTGACTTTAAAGTTGTTAGTGTTAATGATGACTACCCATAATTAAATAAAATGTATTCTTTTGATCTAAAAAGCAACCAATCATGTGATTCCACATCAGCGCTCAGTAAAACATGTTGTGAATGCACGAGTATTGGTCTCACTGTTTTTTGGGCCTTTTTGGACACCTTGACAAAAAGCATGCTGATGTGACATCATATTTGATGATGTGGCCCTGAAACCTTAGTTATAAGCAGGGGACTTGCCAAATAAGCTGCTGTAAAAAATTAAGAGTGATTTGAAATTTCTACGTAGGATAATTAAAAACGCGAAGTTAAGGTGCACAACTATTAGGTCCTCTCCCCTATACCTCTGCTCCACATGACTTGAGGTGGGCTTTGATTGAACTGCATATCCCTCTGATCATTTTCACACTTTCATTGCCCCTCTAAGTTGGGTTTTGGGCAGAATGTACATATGATTTGTTTATGTACTTTCATTTTCACACTTTGTTTTTATGCCTGTGCATTTGCAGATTTTGATCCCTCTGGAAATCCTGATTGTACATCTATCATATTCCATTGACATCTTGGGTGACAATGCCACCACCTCTGCTCATCATAACAGGATTTGTAACAACCAATTTCAAGAATGAATACATATATCAACTGTACGTTCATATACAGGACTTGAGGGAGCAAAGCAAACCATACCAGATGTGCCTGCAGGACTGCGTGTATAATTTATAAATTCCTATTTTTTTAAGATGAAACATTCATACCTTGCAATGAAAGTTAATATAATAATTGCTTATCAGTTAAATTAGAATTTTTAAGGAATATAATATATTTTTATAAATAATTGAGATAATAATAAATAATTTAAATTAAATAAAAAGTTGGAATTGGAAATGTGTATGTTGATTAAATATGAAAATAAAATAAAATGATAAAAATAAATGTATATTTTGATGTCTATAAAGAGGAGTTGGATTTGACTGTGACAAATGAGTGATATTTTTATTTTTGATTTTGAATTTGAATTGAGCAAACTGAGATGCTTGTGATTTGAAAGTTTTAGAACTATGCGCTAAGCTGGGTTGATTCTACTATAATTTAACTCTATACATCAAAATGACCATTGAGCTATGTAAATGAATGTAATAACTCCTAACCTTTTTGTACTTGTAAATTTAGAGATTTACCTTAATGTCTGTACCTACAAGTTAAGTGACTAGTAATATTGAAAAATATCTTTTGGAGCTTACTAGGCAAGGGTATTTTCTTTATGTAAATTGATGTATTTTAATACACTAAAATGAAAATGCAATGAATGTATCAGGCCACTTGAAATATGAAACTTGGAACAAAAATGTAATAGAGTGACATAGTGGCATAGTAGGAAACTAAAATTTCATAATTAGAGGAAAAATGATACAATCGTAATATACAAAGATAACATGAAATTATGACAAAGATAAGAGTGATTCGAAGAGTGACTCAATTAGATAAGGATCCCTTTGTAAGTTTTTGAGTGATGATGAGTGATGGATAAATGTTTCCTAGATGATGGAATGAGGTAGGGACGATGTCCTCTTACACTTGACTTGGACTCACAACTCAAATGATTTGGTGCATGAAATGATGAAAATTAAGTAATTAGAAAGGGAACAAATTGGGTATGTTTTAAATTTTGAATTTGAAACTTAAAGAGTTGAATCTAGTGTATGGAACTAACTGTAACATGCTCATTGTTCTACCCAACAATTTTACTATGCTTTTAACCTCAAGTAAATAAATTACGATGCCAACACTTAGCAATAAAATTTTTTCTTTCATAAATAAGAATATATTGCGCATTTGAAATAAACATCTTTCCAAACTTTCCCATTGCATTATAACAACGTACTACAACTTTCCATAGAAATGGATACATAATATACTTACATAGCTTCCATGAAATTGTTGGCACTAGGTATTTGAATGGTCCAGGTATTCCCCCTTCCAAATCTTGGTCGCCAATTGATGAGGAGAAGCATCACTCAAGTGCTTTTCCACCAACCACAGACTGATTGCGGTCTCTCACACATCTACCACATATGGTAAGATGGCCCTCCCTTCAATGAAGATATTGGTTTGGTATCCTCATAATATAAATTGACCTTTCTTGAGCTTGGTGTTGTGTCCCATATATCTAGATTTGTCACACAATGGCTACAGTCTACACATAAGACCTTCCCATACTAGTATGTAAACATGGATCACAGTGAACTGATAGTGTAAACAGTGGCAACTTACACTACTTTGGCCAAAGTATTCATCACTTAGTACTTCAAGTGGATGTCATATACTTCACCCACCTTCCTAGCTCAATTTGTTTTGACCATTTATAACCTATGCATAGGCTATCCCCTTCACTAGATTATCCTAACCCCAGGAATAACCTATAACCCTTTAAGTACACTATGACACTACTTCTAAGTAATTTAGAGTAACTCTATCTTATCAATTATCCATACGGAAAAACATAATGTCACATCATTGAATGACTCTAATTCAAAAGTACAATATCAACAATAAAAGTCCCCACAAGAGTGTAATCTCACCAATAAATGACTCCCAATCAAAAGCATATCCTCATCAATAAATGACCTCAACCAAAAGTATAATCTTCAACAATAAATGACTTCATTCAAAGTCTAATCTTCAAAAATAAATGGCTTCAACAATAAATGACTTCATTCAAAGTATAATCTTCAAAAATAAATGGCTTCAACAATAAATGACTTCAATCAAAGATATATTCAACAATAAAATGATCAACTAGATCATAAAGGCTAATTCCAAACTATGTACTTCAATCACTAATCAAGTAAGCAACCCAACCAAATAGGTTATTCCCAACCTAGGGTTTCAATCAAAATAAAGTAACATTCAAGTGATCATGAACCAATCATAAGACTTCTCTTTCAAAATACCTTAAATATTCTCATGTTTGCTACATTTGTATATCATTTGGAAGATATAATCAACTTGCTAGGAGTTGGTGCATCTACACCCATAGTCCTCTCACAATACGGTTTTGGGTTACCGTTATGTGTGTCCTCTTTTAGAATTTCGTGAATAGGAATAGATTCTAATTCAAAATAAGAGAATATCATAACTAGTGTAGAAGTTGAGAAATCCAACTTCACAGACCCCAAAGATCACCTGCATGCAAATAACCTGTCACAGAAAGAAGAGATGGAGACAAACAAGCAAGGGTGCTCTGAAAGCTGAAAAATGTATTCATCCGAGAGAGAGATAAATTACAATGATGAATCATATAAAAAAGGATATTATTGCAACCTAAAGAAACCTAATAGGTAGACATTTAATAATTAATATAATTATTAAATGTCACAAAATAAACTAAAAGGTAAAATCTTAAGGAGGAATAAGGTAATTTAATCAACATGGAAGTTAAATTAAAGGCAATTTACTCTAACACCCCAACAAGATGAACAGTGCAGTTACAAGAAACATATATACAGAAAGCAAAGGTAACTACAATGCAAGAAAGTAAACTTGGGTCCCGGCAACAAGGCCTGATCAGGTACCCAATTACAACCAAATCTCTGTAAAGTGGAGAAATAGAGAAAACCTCATGGGAAAAACTCTACTCAAAAAAGAGATGAAAGAAATAAATGCACTAATAATAGAAGGATAGGAGGTGGATAACATAAGACCCCCCCATAGACAACTTCTATCATATAAGTACATGTACAATGGTCTCCATAGGAGGAAAAGAAAGAGACTAGAAGGCCCCCCCACAATGAAGCAACTCTTGTCGCACATATGGATGCCTGAGGTAGAATCCAGAAAGAGATCCTGAAGCGGCATATAATATTCCTCCCCTTGGGAAGAAACAGATCCAAAGGACAATGTCGAAGAAACCCTGTGAAAAGAGAAGAACCAAGATGTCTCAAGATGTGTGCCATGATAGGATGCTGAAGAATCTCTCACATGCAGGCAGAAACCATCAAATCAAGCTGAGGCGAAGACTCAAAAGCCTCTGAATGCCTGATTGGTGGGCTAGCAGTTGGAATATAGAGCGTAATGAAGAGGGCTGAGAAAATCATAAAGTAATCTCGGATACCTTGGACTCTACAAGCAGGCGAAATGCACGCAGATAAGAATCCCAAAAGTAGCCGTATGGAAGATGTATGATGTCACCATTTGGCGAATCAATACAAGGGGCAAAGAGAGCAATATCAAAATGCGATCAAGTGCTTGAGGAGAATGGCATTAAGTATAATCTCAGTCTGAAGAGTAGGAACTGTGAGACAAGCCTCTGATTCATCGGAATATGTAAGGGTGTCTAAATACTAAAGTTCCTTTAAAGTATCATGATCAAAAGGTGTGTTATCTCTCCAACCAATGGGTACAAGACAATCTGAAGTAGGATCCTCTGGGAATGGAGAAAGACTGGGGTCTCCATAGATCTCCCAAAGACGTGTCCAAAGTGAGTGAGGACAATCAATGCCCGATATAGCCCATACAGTGTCAGAATCAACACTAGACAAAATAACTCCTACTATGTGATTTCTAATGATATCCCAAGCTAGTTTTCCCTCTGAAGTTGCTGGTTCAGGTATGAGATCATACAAATAAGGCAAAAAATTAAGCCACCTACAATGTGTAAGTATGCCCTTTGCCCATGACTCATAATTACCCCGTTCCAGAAATACAACTGAAGGGTGAGTAGAAAAACCCATGATAACTCTTCAAATGAAAAATCTAAGACTAACTGACCTCAATATTGATAAACCAGATCAAATAAAGCCATCCCATGCAAACAAATCATTTCCAAGTGCTGAAACGTCCAAGTAATTGACAGATGTGTGAAAACACAAAATACTGAATAAAAAATACCTGGAGCAGATTCTGGAAAAATAAATTGCAGATCTAGAAAGTGCACAGAAACACCTTTCCAACGTCTATTCGTTTGCAAAAAACGAAGTCCGTATGCAAAAGATATGGCTCCGGGAGTGCAAAAAACAAGTTTTGACTTTGACTGAGGAAAACAGCATCAAAACAAAATCGAGGAAATCAGACTGATCCATGGTATTGTGCGCCCGGAAGCAACTTTCCATGATATCTTGTTACTAAAAATGGAGCCGAATACCCAATTTAGCAGGTTACGAAGAGGTAAATTATGAAAGAGGGCCTTGGTGGCTCCTCTTCGGCCGTCGGTCTGTGAACTCTTGGTAATTTGGTGGTAGTGATCTGGTACAGTGAGCGGTCTTTTATGAAATGATTCTGACTAGTAGTTCGCCGATGGTAATATCCGAGGCGTTGATATGGCTCAGCTGGCGGAGGCGATAGTGAGGTGGCAGCCCTAGTGGCCGCTCGGTGGCCCTAAAAAGCCCTGGCAGCGCAGAAAACAAACCAAAAAATTGGTTTTTTTAATTTTTCGACCTCGAAAAACGTGCCTGGGGCCGTACGGCCCTGAGCAAAAAAAAATTTGCCTCCCCGATCAACTATGCCCAAATAGGTCGAACCATATATGAAAATATGGGTTTTTTTGGCCTCTGAATCCATGTGAGATTATTTAGACCCAAATGCACTAAAATGAAGTAAGCTAGATCCCTCAAAATCCAGCTAAAAACCAAGAAACCCTATTAAACCCTCGAGCTCCAAATTCAATCGAATGGAGGCAGCAAGAGTACGGGCTGCGTGCCATGTAGAGTTGAAATCCAACTTCTGAGACCCCAAAAGATCACCGGATGCAAATAACCTATCCGCGAGAAGAGAAGAAGAGATGGAGACAAACAATGGGTGCTCTTGAAAATTTGAAAAATGTATTTAAATAGGAGAGAGATGAATGATGAAACCTCAAAAGGATATTGTGCAACCCTAAAAGAAACCCTAATAGGTAGACATTTAATAATTAATATAATTATTAAATGTCACAAAATTCAAACTAAAGTGAAATCTTAAGAGAGGAATAAAGGTAATTTAATCAACATGATTAAATTAAAACCTTTACTCTAACAACTAGCAAATACATTTTATTAACCCTATTTTGAATAATGATAAATCCTCTAAGTTTATACCCTTACCCAAGGGTCAAGATTCTCTTCCTACTTTCTAGGAGGAATAATCAATCAAATAAGATTATCGATCAAGGTTTTACATAACATCACAACCTAACGATGATGACGTTTCTATTATGCCACCTTTCCTGTTGTGTTACTAACCTCATCGTCCACTACAGTTTTCTTAGCATTATAAGTTAATAACTTAAACACTCATAATATATTATATAGAGTTTATGCATATATTCCTATAATAGGGTCTAAACTCATCAAGAATCTTTCCATAATAAAAAATTAAACACATTTCCAAAACAAGGTAACCATAGACATATAATCTTTTCAAAAACATATAAAGCATGAAAGAGTAGAAATCAACATGATTGGTTATGCAAAGCTCCAATTGAACAAATTGATTTCCTAGCTTAGTCTCCTCCAAAATCAGCTTGTAACTTTACAGCTATCTCTTCCTCACTTTCAATAATCTCTCACAAAATCTCTCACAAAGCCTCTCACAAAGCCTCTCACAAAATCTCTCACAAACTCAAAAGAACAAAGTAACAACTCAGAAATTAATAACAAGAATGCAGATATGTGTCCCTATTGAGGTAGAGAGCACCTCTATTTATACACAAAGGTTGACAACTAAAGGCTAGATACAAGCTATCAAAGATGGCACTTCTCAAACCAAAAGGTTCGACTCAGCAAGATGAAGAATAGGTGGTAGTTAAGATTGTTGCACAGTAAACACATGCACATCCATAGTGAATGAGTACTTATTCAAGTGGACAACAAGAATGATAATCATAAATACAAGGTTATTGTCTTCTATAGGTCGACTTACTTAGCCAACTGCACTTGACCATTTCTCACATTTTACAATACTTCATAATCTGAAATTCATATTACAAATCAAACTTATAATCGATTCATATTTCTCACAAGTTGGTGCCACATTGTCTCCTACGCGCCCTATTCCTTTGGCTACTGTTTGCAATGACCGAGTCAAAGTTTCCTATGCATGGATATTCATTTTTTGCCTTTGCATGGACTTAGTCTTTGGCTGTTATATATTCCACATTAGTTGCATTTGATTCTTTGTGCTATATACAGCATTGCCAATACTTTCATTACTCAGCATTAAAATATATATGCAATGTCTTTAGTTTATGTGCAACATTCATTACTCATCCATATGTTGCTTTACCAGCTACCATTCTCCACTATATACTTGCATTCTTTTCCACGCCCCTTAACATGGAACTACCCATTAATATGTAAAAAACAACACTTATATTAATATGCCATACTTATATAATGAATGCAGTGTGCTTATATATATATCCATCAATGCACAACATATGGCTTTACTATTGTTTGATTGCTGCTTTAAAACAACAATACTCCCTTCCAACGTGGCAAACTAGTTGTTCATAGACTTTGCATTTACCATCTCACAAACCATGTGCTTGTAATGGCAAAACTTATTCTAATACACTGGCATAAGCATTTACCAAGTTTCAATATATATCAAACTCCATGCTTTATATTAGTCTATGCGCTTTAATATATAAACCAGTGCTATTAAACATTATAATTAATATATATATATATATAAACTTACAAATTTTATAAAATGCATCATTTGATATTCAAATGCATATACTCATATTTACATATTCTACATAATGTATTTTCCATTTCAAATACACACATATATATATATATACGATTACACATATTTCGATAATAATAATATAT